>CM021733.1:26143419-26262333 GCA_011075105.1 Heteronetta atricapilla
TTTTTTTTTTTTTTTTTTTTTTTTTTTTTTTTTTTTTTCCTGCAATCCAGGTAGTAAAGCTGGAAATGATAATTGCTGTTTTCTATCAGCTCTCTGAATTCTCGTGTTGCGAGATTGCAGGTGCTGGAAGCTGTATTTTGCATCCAGTATTGTTTGCGTCCGCATTGTGAAAGGCAACGTGATGTGCAAGAAAAGCATGCTGGACTGAACCTAAAAGTTCTGGTTTCTGATCTGTACTTGGACCTCATTCCTTGTACCTAACCATAAGAAGACGTAAGCACGTGTATTGGTCCATTTTGTAGTGAGTTTAGCTTGTGCTTGCGTGTTGTGCAGTCAGTAGCAGGACAGCTGGAACTGTCCCCGAGAGTTAGGCTAAGTTAGCTCAGCGTTAGCTCAGAAACACATTTAAAAATTAGATGTGTAATCTTTCATTTCTATCACATTAGTCAACTTATGTTAATACTCAATTAGTCATTACCAATTAACAGGAAATGTATAATTGAATATTGTAATTAAAGGACTACTAGCCTGACTTGAGGTAGCTATTTTTCTCATTAAGGCACATGACTTCATTAACTGATGAGACTCCGGTTGGCTCGTGCACTTGAATTCCGTATTTGGACTCACAGCAAGCACAGCACCATGTTTTCCATGGGCTCCACGTAGAATGCAAAACCCGCTTTTGAGAAGTACCGGATCGGCGTGCGCTTCCGCAAGCATGGAAGTGCGGGAGGCAGCTATTGCAAAATAGCATCGTATCTGTTTCTCTGAGTGATGAATAAACTACGAACTGTGTAGTTTTGGCAAGGGGGTGGGCTGTGGCAGAGTTGTCTTGAAGCCTGCCTCAGCTCAGTGACAGTGTATGAGTTGTGTATCGAAAGGTACATCCTGATAGACTCAAGGCTAGCCCGCTTCTCTAGGCGCTCTGAAAAATAGTTTATATACGATAAGGTGGCTGCCTCGGAGTGCGAGTCGGGATCTCTGCAGTCTATTCAGAGGAACTCTCTCTTAAATCATCTTCTGCAGAGATTTAATTAAAGACAAGACTAGTTGTTCCATAAATGTGTTAATTCATTAGGCACTACTTTTCATTGTCAGTGTTCCTGCACAGCCAGGCATGCAGAGGTGGAATAAGTTACGTACTGAATGTTAGTTTAGCCCACATAGATGTATTTTGTAAGGTGTAAGCTGTAATCTATGACAGTGATCAAAAAGAAGGCTATATTGAGACATACATCAGATAGAATTATTGCAGCTTAATAAAAACTTATCACCTGTATACAGTGCAGAAAGCTGCTCACTTTTCTGTGAAATGTGAGATGCGGGGAGTTTGTACGTATTGAAAAACCCTGCACATTTTCAGCATATCTTAGCAGTATGACAGAAAGAAGGAAGACCCAAGTGAGGCAAGTTGCATATTTGTACTGGCTGTAACATTGGCTTCCAACCACTGTAAAAATGCTTGAGACAAGATCTGAAACACAGGTAAGAAAAGTGAGTTAGTTTCTGTCGCATGTGAGAAACCAGGGAAAGTTAATGGAGCATACCCTGGAGAGGGAGAGGTTAGCAGGCGTTCCTGGTCCAGCTGCAGTAGATATTTTGCTTGGTAGAAGTGCGTAAGCAGTGGACCAGTTAAAATCATTGAAGTAACAAGGATATGGGCGGTGTCTTAGCCACAGCAGTTATTTCTGCAGAGTGATACCTGGAAAATTACTGTCTTTCTCAGCTCCTGCATCGGAACGTAGTTTACAGGAGGTATTCAAGTTAGCCTTAAGGAAAGTACTTCAACTTCTGAAAATGTTGATGGATAAGCCAGGACAGCTAACACAAAGTAGACATACCTTCCGTAAGCACAGCACACCATGCAACAGAAATTTAAAATAAAGGCAAAAATACGTTTGATAGGGTACAGCCCTGACAGAAAGATACAGTTACTGTGTTACTTGTAGATTATTTTCATTTAAAAATGGGTTTAAATGAACTAATGCTTTTTTATTTTTCCTTGATCACCATCTTGTGCTGGAATGCTGACCCATTGCAGTAATGGCTTTTAGTATTGGTCTCCGTGCAACACTACTACGAACAATGTAGCTTTTAGCACAGTTGGGATTAAAATTATTCTCAGTTTCTATTAAAAAGAAATACAGATTTGAGTCAGCTGTGCACAGCCTTGGGAGGGGAAATGCCTGTCTGACCTGACCTGACTCAGACTGCAGAGCAGCAGATCTGCTGAAATCCACTGCCTCCGATATGCCACAAAAATAAGGTCTGGGCATTGCAGGTTCCTGCCAGTACTGCACATTTCCGTCAGGACTCCAGAGCCCCAGCCAAAACACTATACATTGTTCAACAAAAAATCCATATAAGAAAAAAGCAGCACTATGTTGCCTGAAGTAATCACATTCCTGAACTTTTAACTTCTTAAGGAAATTTTTTTTAAAGGGGCCTTTCATAGGTTAAAGGGTAAATTTGAGTGGTAGCAACTTACCTTGAACTGTTCACTAGCACCCGTGTGGCAACTCTGACCCACAGCAAAATTCCAACACGGATCACTGATTTACTTGTTTTTAATTAAAGCAGCACCTCTTGATTTGTATCTTTGGAGAGAAGGATGTTTTCCACAAACTATTTTCTTACAAGCAGAAATGTATATAGATCAAGTTATTAATGCAAATGGTATTCTGACTAATTCTTTTAAAATGGCTGGCACTTTGGATTTAGAGCATGCATGTACAGGTTGGTCTTTGTTTGTATTGTTGGTGTATACTGTCCTGGTTTTAGCATATACTAATTTACATTTAAATTGTTATCCATGTGGAAAGAGAAGGGAAGCATGGTATGGTGCTTTCATGTAATGCCTTCAGTCATAAGAGAGACAGTTCGCACGCTGTGCCTTAAAAATCTTCCTTCTGCCCAGGGAGGAAATAGGTCGAATCTGCTTTTGATTGTTTTTCATCAGAAGCCTAGTTCAGTTTGTTTGTGGAGGGAGAACGAAGGCACATAGGAGAAACTAAATGAGATGACAAATGAAGCCTGCAATTGTTTAGGATGGTTTGTACTCTACGTGCATCTGTATGCAACCTAGCCATGGCTGGAAGGAAGTTAATCAGTTCACTTTCTATTTGGTATTGTCAACAAGGAGAGGTTCTTACAGGGAACAAAAATAATTTGTCCCTTACTTGATGCTCATGGTGATTGTTCAGAAAATGTATGCATGCGATAGAATGGGAAGTATCAAGCTGCTTGGTGGTGACCCCAGCTGAAAGCAATATACCTTCAATCTGCCCGAAGGAATGCCTCAGCGAGGAAGTTCTAATGTTTTTCCTAAAATATTTGTGAATACAACAGATTCACAGTCGGAGAGTGAAGCTTCTCCTGTGAAACGGCCACGGCTACTGGATGACAGTAATGACAGGCCTGAAGAAACCAGTCGATCCAAACAGAAGAGTAGACGCCGATGCTTCCAGTGCCAAACAAAACTGGAGCTAGTACAGCAGGAACTGGGATCATGTCGCTGTGGTGAGTACTGTCTGTCAGTAACCTCCAGCTTTCTACCACAGCGGTGCTCGCATCCGTATCGGAGGTGGAAATACAGGGAACCCTTGCATTTTACATCTTTCAAAGGTATCTTAAATAGAAGCTATAACTTCCGCTGGTGGCAAAAAGTTATAATTAGTTCCTGTCTGTCTAATTTCCCCTTTAAAATTTTAGCCCTGCTGTACTGTCTTGTCTCGAGAGATCTTAGATATTAATGAATTAAGCTTCAGAAGTCCCTGTAAGGCGGGAGAGTGCCATGCTCACATGACAGAAGAAACACAAAGCGCATCAGTGAATATGCAAAGATGACAGGTTTCTTACAGAGCTTACAGAAAGATAGGTCAGCACCTACATTATGCATTTTATAATTACATTCGTATTAAAAAGTTGAAACAAAAAAAAAACTTCTAATTGAAAATGTTTTTCTTTTTATGATCAGCTAAAGAGATGGGGGGGAAGGAATTGCTCATGATACAGTTAATACCATTCAACCTGACTTTTCCATAGTTGATGACGTTGTTCAGCTAATTGAACTGAGGGTGATAATTTCATGCTGGTAGCTAATGGGGGGTTTCATATTAGATACAAAGAATTTTTCTGGAACAGTAAATTTGACTAGATTCTGGAGGAGATGCCTTCTCCTTTATGCAACAGTTGTGCCCATAACTGGTTTATAATGTGCTCATTGGAGCTAGTGATAATGCATGTGGTAGTTTTACCTGCTAATTATGTTTTTCATATAGTCATGTATTGATAGCTTACGCTTGCACTTTCTGACCATGTTTGCATTGATACATTTGGAAAAGTTTTAGTTGTTTTATCACGTCTCAGCAGGGGGATAATTGCCAAAGGATTTGGATAAGCAGGTGCAATTCACATAGCGTCTGTGCTATGTAGAATATTGTATTAAAATGTTTTCTGAGTAGACGGCAAGTCCATCTGACAACAGTGGGAAAAGAAAGGATTGGCTAAGCTGGTTACAAAGACTGAGATGATGAATTCTCTGTTGAATAAGTAACATCAAGTGGAATGATAGCTGAAAAAAATCCATGTCATCCTTTGTTCTTTTCTTCAATGTCTGTCTGTCTGTAGCCATTAGAGGTAACTGCTGTATGCTCTTCTGGACATGAGACAGGCTCCATTTCAAACACTGGAGCACTGCCATAGAACTAACACGCGTTATCTCTGAAGCCACCAAACATGAAACCAATGACTGTAATATTGAAATTCTTATTATGGAAATCATGTCTGGATACTTTGAAGTATCCAGTAAGAAAAATATATAGAGAGAGATATATATTAAACTGTAGAAATTCAGTACTATCAATGACAGTTTGGTTTGGCTCTTTCTGCTCAGACTTAGAGCAGCAGTTTCTGCTCTTCACCTGCTTATGTCACATATCAAATGAATGAGGGTGTTTGCAAGTACCTTACTGACACAGACAGAAAAATCTTCCCTAATATTGGGAGTAAGAGAGCCTTACAAGTTTGGGGAGAACCGGAGAGAAAATGACTTATGTTGTTATATGCATTACATCATTAATCTTTCCTTCATTCTAAAAAATGGGAGCTATGCAAGAGCAATGAAGTTGAAAGCAACTTTTAGAAGTCCTTCCATTGATTAATAATGTTTTTAAACTTTATTTAATAAGACCCTTTTGTCTTGTCAAACAGGGCACAACCTGTTTAAAACAGAGCAGAGATGGGGCTCATTCTTTACACCTAAGACTTCATGCCAAATTCTGAGATATTTGGGAAGCTGCATTGTTGGGTCTACTGCTTCTTGTAAGACCTGTCCAGAGAGAGGTGGTGCTGTTGAGCCCATTCCCTTGATACTAAAGGGAATTTTATGCAGATTTGACAGTGCTGCAGGGCTTTGCCTTGAAGAAAAACAATTTACTCCTGAGTAGGGAGTTCCAGTAAGGCTTCTTTAATATCAAACTCAACATTTTTCAGCTGTAGAAAGGATTGTTTATTTTCGTGCACACATACACACATACTTGCAAGAACTCTTTTCATTCTGCTTCCACTCTGTACAAGTTATTAACTGCTGACAAGAAATTCACATCTCATAAATAATGCTTAAGAACCATTGCTATATAAATTGAATGTGTTATGAATTGTGATGGGCCTTTTTGTAGCATTCTGTGCCTAGAGCAGGAAGAACAGAGGATGTCATTTTCATTAATTTCTAATGAGGTGCCAATTAAAGGCAAGGAAGGAACTCAGAAGGGAAGAGTCACAGAGCTCCCCTGAATCCTGTGCCCTGGGGCTGTCAAATGAGCATGCTGCCAAGCCTTCTCTGAAAGTTCCAGTAAATTACAAACTCATCCAGAGCGCACACAGACAAATTCAGCTTTCTTTTGATCTTCAAAAGAGCAATTTGTAAGACGAGTTCTGAGCCTTTTCACACAGCGAACTGGGAGAAGTGATAGGAATTGTTAATTGCTGATGCACTTTGCAAGCTTCAGTGAGAAAGAGAAATTTTCAAATGAGTTCTCATTTTGTGCCTCTCTGACTGGGTAACCTTTAAATCAACACTACTAGAACAAAACGAGTTTCATCTGAAACGTTTCTAGATGACAATTACACCAGGCATGTTTTCCAGACAGCGATATTCTCTAGTTTGAGTTGGACCTCTCAATAGTTTCGTGTCTTACGATTTATAATGCCTATATTGAAATAATGTATTTATTTAATACTAGCTGTAGCAGGCAATTGGCTTCATCAAAGAATTACAGGGGTCATGTTTTTGAAGTTGCATTCTATTATAGCATTTCCCCTGGAAGTGTAAGTCGTTTGAAATCGATCAGCTAATCCTTGATCTCAAAATTAAGTCATCCATTCAGCGATGTGATAAGCAGGCGGACATCACAAACTCAGTTTAAAACTAGGAGCAATGAATTTAGCAGTAAAAGTAGCTATATAACACGTTTCTGGAAATGTAATTCGGACAAGGAAGGTTTTTACACTATATATTTATGGGCCTTATCTTAATTATCTGACTAGATAAATATCGCTACTAAATAAAGTTGCATACATTTTCTAAAGACTCTGAGTTGTAAATTTCTAAGCTGTTGAAGTTATGTGCACAGGAAACACTGCTTAATTTTATGGCAGAGGCTTAGTACTGTACAGCCAAAAATAGCTGTGGTATCACTTGCTTTTTAAGGGCAAAACACAGAAGTCCTTAGTGGTCTTTAGTAGTGTTGGAATTACGTGAGGCATACAAGGATGTTCTAGGAGCTCATTAAAGGAATTTCACATCTGTCGTGTTAGATCCGGTCCAAGTCAGCAATTAAAGAGAAATGAATACGGTGTGCTGGCTCTTCAGCAGCTTGTATAGAATGATTTGCTATTTATAGGCCACATCCTAACAGACGTGTCTGTAGCTCAGGCTCCACCTATGCAGAGCTGGGTTTAGTTGTGTCCTCTTGCAGTCAATGGAGTGGCCAAGGTAATGTGCCCTGGAAACTAAGTGTATCTATATTCTGGTAGCAGTGCCTTGGAGAGATCTGGTGCCTGTTGCTGATCTGGTTGCGTGCTTCTCTGATAGGAATCTATTTTTCTGTGGTGTTTTTTTTCTGCCTGTTTTAGGCTTTGCAGTATACAACGTTCTGGGCTTGTCAGAGATGGCATCGAATGTGACTTTAATGCAAACTGGATAAATTCCTTATTAAAGTTTTATTAGAACTTGGTGAAATACTTAATCAAGACGTGATCAAAGTGGATAGGATTGCCTTGCTAAAATGGTTTCTAGTTCTAACATGTTTAATAGCAAGGTGATTGCCACAGCCACAGCTTAGCAACACAGAAAATCAAAAGATTGCTTGAATAGTTTATAACTCAATTTGTACCAGACTAATTTGTGGTTTGTTTCCCATAAAGCTGTTGCATGCAAACACTGACAATTGTGCATTCTTTTCTGAGAGGGAACAGAAAGAAAGGAAAATAAAGAAAAGAGGCCATAGTAGTACAAGGTGCACAAGGTACGTAGTGCAGATGGCTAGAATGACAAATGCATTCATACAGAAAAGAACTTGTTAGTGTTAGGTCAGAGGTTGGGCTAGGTGATCTTGAAGGTCTCTTCCAACCTAGATGATTCTGTGATTCTGTGAAAAAAATGAAAAAAAGAGAAGCTAAAAATGCATGTCAGGTATTCACATTAATATCCACACTGGTATCAATGCACCATGTTCCTTTGTATGTGAACAGTGATCATGAGGGAAGCAACTCACAGGAACAAAATTGCAAACTTGGTAAGTCATTTGGAGAAAGTAGCTCAAAGGAAAGCTGACCTTAAGGTGATGAGGGAGTAAACCTGATGGGAACACATCTTGCTTGCACTAAAAACTAAAAACAAACAAGGATTTTATCTGTTGCAAAACATCTTATGTCCTAAGCCATCTCCTTACTTATCTCTGATGGGGTTCTAAAGATAATTTGCCACTTGCCAACGTTTGAAAAATATATGGATGTTTTGTTAGCAATGCAAAGAACTTAAATTGCTTTTACTCATTAATTTTTTAAAAGGGGATCAACCAATGTGAGAAAGCATTATAAATGTAAAAAGCTGTAGTCCCATCAGGGAAAGAAACAAAATGTTTGGGTTTTATTGTTTCTCTTTGTTTGTTTTAAATATTTGGCAAACATTGTCTCATCTACTTCAAAAGCTTGTATTGTTATACATGTGTGTGTGTATATATTTATATGTATACACACATGCCTATATGTGGATACATACATACATGCACACAAGCATAGTTATCAGGTATAAAAAAGAGTTTGGGTTTGGTAATATGCTTATTTTTCCACATCCTTATTTGTATTTCATTTCTGTATAAATGTACACCAGCCTGGTAAGCTTCTTTTTCTTGCCACTGTTTAAAAGTGTTACTTCACTTCTGTTTGCTCAGCGGAGAGGTAAGAGGGAGATAGGAACCGACAGGCTCCTATCAAACACTGAGCGTTTCTGTTAGCCATCAGAAACAAAACACATTCATGCAGAAGAGAATGTCCATTTCAACAGATAGCGTGGCAGTGAGTCTCACTGTGATTCAGTAACAAAACAGGTGGAAGAAAAACAGCTGCAGATTCTTAACTTGTATAACAGAGCTGCTTGTTCATAAACACAGGAGATGAGGCACTTGTTTGGATTGTGCCAGAATAAATTTGGAATGATTTGATTTACTCAGTTAATTTAGAAATTATCTTCAAAAGGACAGGAAGAAAGAAACAAACTTGAATAGATAAGCAAAAAGAAAAAAAAATGCTCTGACAACTGCTTGATCTCTGTACAAAATAGTCCAACATGTATTTAAAATAATGCTTCTCTTAAAATTTACTAAAATACTAAATTATGGTTCCATTTCTCTGGAACCTTTTTGTATACAGAAGAATTTGTAATAGTACTGGTAAATTCACTTTCCAGATGGGTAAGGTTTATCAGGTACAAGCCAAAATGTCTTCAGGACATGATTATGTATTGCTCTAACAGATGTATAGTACTTCCATGGATTAAAATTAAATACACACATTGCTTCTGGAGGTTGAGTCAACCCGCTCATTAATAAGTACTAAAGGAAAAATAAATCTTATTAGTAACTGGCGACATACTATAATTCTGCCTTTGCTGACAAGCCTTGCTGCTGTGACTTGAGATGTGCCATATTCAGCTGACTTACGTTGGCTGGGCACCTCAGCGGTTTGCTCCCAGAATAATACTTTTGCTTCAGCCACCCCAGTAATGCCTAGCGCCTTAGCTTACATTGCTGCAAGCATTTTAAAAGAGTTTGAATTCAAACTCAAAGGGATTTTTTCTTTTGTTTTATTTTACGAAGATGGTAATTGAAATGATGGGGAAGGGAAGCTGTTAACTAGTATTGGTCTCTCTCAGTAACATGTGTGCTGAAAATCCTAGAAATGGAACAGTGAAAAGCAGTTAGCCTACTGGTGTGTCGTGGGTCCAAAGACGAGACTCAGAGAATTGCTGTGGTGTCTTTGTTTCAGAAAAGCTGTCTGCAGATTGAGAAGTGCAAAGGGAGTTCATGGTCTGCTTGTAGTTAGGAATCAAAAGATCCCATTTGAAAAGGTTCTGGTATATTCCCCCTGCTTGTTCAGCTAGTGGGGGTTGTGTTGCAGCAGGTACTGATCTTGATTTCTTCCACTTGCTACCTAAAGATCTGCAACAGGCAACTCCTTTGATTTAGTAATGCATATCGAACCTGCTGGTTACCTTCCTTCCGTCCTGATCAATAAATGTAATTGAAATGGGTCAGTTGATCTCTTAAGTCTTCCTTATATAAAACAAGTTAGCAGGTTCCTTGTTCAAAAAAAAAAAAAAAGTTTTATTTTGATGCTACCGATGTAGTAAGTCCTTCAGCATATAACCTTCAGGGAGTTTTTGCAGAGATGGTACGAATGTGAGGAAAAAAATAAGCGTTTTGTTAGTGTGCCATGTTAGGTCTCTGCTGTCAGTACCCATACTGCGGTACGAAAAGAAAGAAGCGTATGCGTAAAGTTAAAGATGATACATTTTTTTTAATTGTCTTTTATACCCAAGAGGTACGTGGCCTAGTGAACTTGAACATAAAAATCTAGCTGAGACTACCTTATTTCTAATTCAATCTTTTTCAGTAGCTTTAGGGAAGTAATTGGCTCAGTCTCTAGTTGTTTTTTTCTTATCAGAAAAAAATGAAGATAAAAGCCACTTACCTGCCAGATGTTAAGGGAATCGGTTTTTGAAGGTTAAAATGCTCTACCTTTTCTAAACAAAGCTCTTCCTTTACACTGGTGTTATTTATCCAGCATCTCACAGGCAGGTGTAGCTGCACCAGGGCTGTGCACTTAGAAGGCTGCTGGTGGCTGGCAGGAGTCCGCAGCAGCCTCTTCTCAGAAGGAAGGATATGGCCTAGAAAGCATCTTCCTGAAAGCGAATCAAACGTGCCTCTGTGTGCTAACAATAGCTGCACACTTAACATGAAATGAAAAGTTTCACCTACGGAGGTGCTCGCAGCCATTAAGTGTTCCTGACTTCTTGAAGTCTTGCCCAGATATGTGAATAAATGGGGCACGGGGCATCCTGCCGTATTCTGAACAAGCAGGAGGGCAGGGATTGTTGTGTAAGCCTTTTCCAAAAAAAAAAAAAAAAAAAAAAAAAAGGCAAGGGGATGGAAATGTGCATCGTTAAGTCTTTGTATTCCTTTATGGTACATCTGAATGGAGCCCTGCTTTTCTCAGAGAGGAATTGCTCATGATACAGGTTGCAGAAGGGTACAGGAATAAAGACTTAGAGGGAGCAGAAGAGGTAATCTAGGAGACGCTGGAAGTAAGGTGTAAGCAGGGGATAAAGACCTAAAATAAATTTAATCTAGGTGGAAAAAAAAAAAAAAAGCTTCTCTCCAGTGATTTGGCCAACAAGTGAAGCTGTCAGCCTGTGGATCAATATGGTGCAACCTCTAGGAAGCTATTTCAACCCAAGGCATAAATAATATAATTCAGGAAGTGTACTGAAAGTCAAACCCAGCATCATATTCAGCACGTGATGATTTGAAGTCAAAATGCATGAAGGACTGGGGAGAAGTGTTAGGATTAATGCAACGTGTACAGTATGTTTGTATAGAGCCTTTCATTATTTAATCCAGTTCTTTATTAGAAGCTGTATCTTTCTTGTGGTTTCATTGGCCCAAACAAAATGATGCACATACATTATTAAATCACTCAGTATTGTTTGCTATTTTAATTAAATTACTGGATACACTTTGGCTCTTAATTAAATCCTTAGCTTCTGGGATAAGCATGTTAGGCTCCGGTGGGCTTGGTGTACAGAGACTTCTAGAAGTATTAATAGCAATCCATCTCTTTTGAAAATTTCCAACCCTATACACGAGGCCCTGTTACGATGTCAGGATAGCCGTAGCATCCACCTGCCCTTTTTCGAGACTTTTTTTTTCTTTTTTTCTTAAGATTTCACATTACTCTCAAATCCAAATGTTCTGCCTAGGAAACAGATACTTGCATATGTGCTCGTATAGCCTATGGAAGTAATATTGTATGAGTACTACCATTTGCAATAGTGTTACCTCTTTATATCTCAGTTTTATTGGGTGTCTAGTCTTGGACACTGAGATGCCTTTTTGGCACAATTCTGCCTTCCTACTGCGTATCTCCCAGCCTCTATTCTGTTCTTTGGGTTTGTTCTCCCACATCCTACAGGATATAACCTTGTGAACCTGGGAACAATAGGCAAGGTGTGGCGTGCTTCAGTATGTTCCTGGGCACACAGACTTGGCAGTCAATGTTCCTTTTATGAGTATAGTGGTGATGTTAAGTCCTCCAGAATGTATTATTTTCAAGATCATTTGATTATTCCAAAAAGGAAATCTTTACACCTACGTAACATCTACCTTTTTAATTTTGTACAAAACTTTCCCCCGCTCCCTTAAGTTATTCGTGCAGTGGTGTTACCTGTCTGGTACTGCTGTTGGGGGCAAAACGTTTGATTTGAAAATTGTCTTGTTAAATTAAACCAGTTTTTAGCTTCAGTGCTTTAACAACTGCATAAGTCTCTTGAAGAATAATAATTTCTATCAAGATGAATGAGAAAGATAGATTGCCCTCCCACCCTTTTTAAAATAGCTTTTTTGCTGATATCACTTCCAACAAATTAAGCTATCCTTCCAGTTGGAAGGGATGGGGGAGATGCATAAACATTGTTTCGGGGATAATTACACTCTTTGGGGAAATGATGTCCAATTACTGTGAGCAGTGCTGCAGCAGCATGTATCACTGCATGAGCTAATCTTCTCTGTTGGCTAATCTGTGTGATTTTGCTGTTTTGTCTAATATCCCGTAGATATGTTTACCTTTCAAAGATACGTTAAAATCTGTTCTTGCACTTTGTGTGGTACATAGGCTTCATATAGAAATCTGCATATACGCTCGCTGTATTAGATGATATGTCTTTAGCAGGGAATTTTTGCAGCGCCCTCATCTCTTAAGGCTACAAGGTTCCTTTTAAGTTCTGTTTGAACCTCTGTTGATTGGAATTTCAAATCAGCAAGAAAGGTAAAATTTCTTACGAAGCACGTGAAGAAGCCGAAGCATACAGCGTATAATTCTGTACAGGAGAAGTCTTTGCTGTTATTAAGGCTACTTTTGAAGAATCTCTGTGTAGGAGATCTACAAAAGTTGTTTAAAATTTGGAAATGCCCTGATCACAGAATCACAGAATTGTCTAGGTTAGAAGAGACCTCTAAGATCACCAAGTCCAACCTCTGACCTAACACTAAGAAGTCCTCCACTAAACCATATCCCTAAGATCTACATCTAGACATCTTTTAAAGAGCTGCAAATTAAGCTGCAAATTCTGGTGATTTTGAGATTTTGACTGGGGGATGAAAAAATTTAAATGCTACCAGCATGCAGGTAAGAAAGATGGTTTTAAAGTGTTAGAAGCTCTGGTGTTGTATGGTAGTTTTGACCTTCTTTTCCTTTATCTGCCAATGGGAGCTGCTTCAAACAAATGGAAGGGGTTGGTAGGGTATATGAGAGTCAGTGGATGCAATGAAAGTAAATGTCTAGCTCGAACAATTAAGAAGATTGATAGTTGGTGGTAATCAGAAACTTCATCTTTTCATGCCAGCAGTTATATTTTTGTATCTGAATGGCTTGAATTTTTCTAGAAGTGCTGAACTGTTCCTGTACATAAGTGGGGTCTGTTTTCTGCAGTGGATGGATCTGCCGTATTAAGTATATGAGACTGTATAGAAAAATGTGCTGTATAGAAAAATCTAAATATTCTAAATATGCTCTTTATTCTTACAACACTATGAATGTTCAGAATGTGAGGCAGTTACTAAAGGGTAATTGTGGGAGCATGCAACTACTTCTTAGGTAATATACAGGAAGATCTTTCAAATAGGGACACTGTTAAATGTGTTTAAGCCACTTTGTAAATATGTAAGCTTTGTAAATATTTAATAATCTTACTTGGCATTTCCACCGCTTTACAAAATCTGCTCACAAACAATAAATCAGTTTTCCTTGAGCAGCTTTCTGAATGTTTCATCAGGGAGATCAAGACCAGAATCTTGGTGGGGGTGGGAAGAGTTTCCTTTCTATTTCCTCCAGCAGTGTGTTAGAAGAGACCAGGACATCACGCCTGGCCAAGTATCTCCATTAGAGTACTCACCATGTACTGTGCCTCTCTGGTGGTTTGTAGTAGCAGTCTGCTTAATGGGCATTTGTGCCATGCTTCAGAAAGTCCAACCACATTTTGTTGAGCTTACAAAGAGAAAAAATAAATTAAAAAAACTCTGGAACCCTCCAAAATTGCAATTTGCGTTTGTGTTGTGGATTATCATGCCATTTTGTTGATTTGTTTCTGATGCTTCAAGTACTTTGCTGATATTTTAACCGCTTGCTAATTTCAGAATTTGAAGACAAAGTTAAGAATTGAATTCAGGTTTCAGTTTAAATATTTTTCTTACCATTATTCCATATTCTAGTCTTGTCAGTGCTCTTGAATGTAAGAATGAGGAAAATGCAGTCTTTTTTTGGTATCGCCCCTACGCAACGAACTAGATTTGTTGTACTCTGGCAATCTTAGACTTCCTTTGACTGATGTCTTTTTGCATGTCCTATGCAAAAGACTCACATATATGGGTACAAATAAGGCAGAGCTGGTTCACTTGTGGCTTTAGCCATTGATGCTCTGGTGATGAAATGGAAGTGTATTTCTGATGATCAATCGTGAAGTAGTTTCTGGGGTTTCTAAAGGAACTTCTAAAGGAACTTAAAGGTTTTGATGCACTAAATAATGTTTTTTCCAAGATGTTTGCATTACAGGCCTGAGGTGTAGATGATTCATAGTCTACTTCTAACATCAGAAAACAATTGCAATGCTGTGAGATGTATTATTGCATTTACTAGATTGACATCTTCTATGGTTGGAGTGGAAGCCTGGCATATTTTGGTTGATGACTACGGTAAACTAACTTTAGTTGGAAGATGGATTCCCTTTTCCAGTGCTCTTTTCCCTAGCAGAAAGTTATTTATTTTGCTTTTTAGCTATGGCATGGTAAAAGAAGCATTTCTGCAATAAAATCCTTTAGGGGAAACGACCTGTATTTGATATCTTCCAATAATGAACTTAACAGTAAATATAACACAAGAGCTCATTAATCTAACTCTCCTTTATAACCATAAAAAGGAGACTTCTCAGGACACAAAGTTTCCTCTCTAAATCTATATTGGTTTTAAGGATCAAAACAGAAGCAAATATATTGACCGCCTGTCCCAGTGCACATAAGTTAATAATTTAACTGTTGTAAAAGCTGATGATCCTGAGACTAGACAAGGCATTAGTGCACACGCAGACTGCAGAATGTCCACTCTGATGTCTAGACCAGAGAAGAAGCCAGGAATGGATAGAGCAGTTATAACTTAATTGAAGAAATCCACTCTGAACTAATGAAAAAATGTTCCAAACTAGTGCTATTCGACTAGCTACCATGTAGCAGTATTCAAATTCTCTAAATTCTAAATAAAACTTAATAAAAAAAATAAAATACAAGTTACAATCTACAAAGTCACTTAAGCATTTGGAATAATGGGACTCATGATCTGAAGTCTGGTTTGGAAATGAGGCTTTAGAAGATCCTTATTGCTATTTTGAAAAGAATAAACTCCTTCATTAAGGATAGCTAATTTATGCAAACCTGTCCTTAGTGATGTTGAAAATGCTTGGGTACTCTTTCATTTATTAGGTATTATCAGTTCTAGTTAGCTATTCATATTTAAATAGATACATGAATAGCAGGTTTAGATCATTTAGTTGCTGCAATTAGAAACACTTTTCCCTCACACTGTAAATTAGCAGGATCAAAAATGAAAATTGCCTGTCATTCTTTGGGCAGTTATTGAAATTCTGTTCAAGAACAAGGAAATATTTGATGAACAGAAGAAATAAATAGCGTGTTTCATCTGGAATGAATATAGTATATGGAACAGCTTTTCCTGTATGAAAACAGTTGCTCTAAAAACAACTGAAAAGGTGTTTGATAAAGATATGACAACGTAGAATAGGTAGTATTTTCTTGGGGGAAGCAGAGTAGAAAGGAACATCTTGAAGCTACTGTGGTCTAAAAAAGGCCAGGAGGTTTTGTAGAAGGTGAGGAGATGGTGCAGCTGGAAGGTTGTGTTCAAAAGTGATAAATCGTCTGCTAAATGTATTTCCTTATTAGATTTGTTGAACTTGTCAAAAGGGTCTTACTGAAGCTGTGTAGGGATTGTGTATATATTTGGTATCTCCTTGAAATCACACTAAACAGCATTTCTACATGTGCTTGTTAACCAAGTGGAGAGGATCTGTTAAAAATAATAATAATTAAAAAAAAAAAAAAAAAAACAGGATTTAAAACCAGTCTTTACCTATTGGGGACTGAAATGACTTCAGCCTGATCCTTATCTGCAGGATTTCTTGCATCTGCTTGTCACATCCATTGCAGATAAGGTGATGGACTTAATCAGTTCTTGAGCTGATCGAGTCAGGTGTTGGTGTGTTCTTGTGCCTACAGTGGACACTGTTTCAGTAATTTGAAATCTTATTTCAAAAATAATGAAGGGAAGCCTTCGGTCCTTGCTTTCTGTAAGAGAGAATTGAGTGGAAATGCCTATTCAGCATTGAAACTCTAGTCTGAGGACGTTTTCATTTTAACAATCAAACCTTGAATTTCTGGCAGCTCACGGAAGATATTCATCACATTTCAGTGTGGTATGACCAGATTGAGATTGAAGTAGAGGCAATGATGACAAGGAGAGAGTGTTATCTCAATTCAGTCGGCATTACATCTGTATTCCTGAACTTGCACGTACCGATACAGAAAACCTGTCTTTTTTGCTTTGTTTCTAGAACTGGGTTTCAAAATCAGATAATAGACATGTCTTTCTGTAGTTGGTGCTATTGAAACAAAGAGCAAAGATGAATCAATTTTTCTTCGGTTGTTTTTTTTTTAAACATAATTCTGTGTGTGATACTTTGTCCTTTTCCATTTTCATAACAATGGCATTAACATAAAGGTAGCTTGTTGTTCTCTCATACAATTGATGCTTTATAGTTCAGGAGCTTGAAATATTTTACATACACACATATACAACAAACACACACGGCTATACACACATAGACAACAAACACACACGGCATATACTCTAAATTATTCACTCGTTTTTATTCTTTTCCATCTCAAATGTCATCACTTTATGGCTTTAATGTCTTTTGAGCATTCAAGAGAGGCAGTAATGTAAAGCGTTCAGTGGGAGGCAGTGTGATGCTCTTTGCACCCATTATTCAGGAAAACTGTTGCAGCATAGGCAATAGCATACCTCATTTCATGTACAGGGGACTACATTAGCCCTCTGGCCATGTAACTCTTCTCACTACTTTATCATCCTCATACTACTTACCGCATTTATCTTAGAGATAAGGAATTTGAGACAATTTCTGCACTGTTCTAAAGTCAAAAAGCTGATTTTCTTTGTAGACTAGAAGGAGGTGGCTGCTAGAGATGACCTCCTGGATAACTGGGCAACATAGGCTAGCTTTAGACAAAGAGACAGTAACCTACATCTTTTCAGCTACAGAGCAAGATGATGTGGCATGACACGTCCCTGTGTCGAATGCCTGAGGACTTCCTCTTAAATGTAAGAGGATGGCAAAAAGAAACACTAGTGTGACTCCAGCTTTGAATTGTGTTGATAAATATGCAAGAAAATGCAGTAAACAATCAGATATTTGTTAAGGCCACGTCAGCAAAGTAAGTAAAAACTTGATTTTTGAGAACCGAGTAATCCCTCAGTAGGCAATATCTCCTTTCTGCTTCAGGTAAGATTCTGCCACTTTCATCAAGTCATTAACTTTGCCTTTTTTTCCTCTCCCTTTCCACGTAGGTTATGTGTTCTGTATGTTACATCGCCTGCCCGAACAACATGACTGCACATTTGACCACATGGGACGTGGGCGTGAGGAAGCCATTATGAAAATGGTGAAACTGGATCGGAAAGTAGGAAGATCTTGCCAACGCATCGGCGAAGGATGTTCCTGAGTGCAAGACTGCAACCAAATGCTGTTCTCTTAGTTCACTAATGTTAGCCTTATTTAGGACAAAGTCAGCCAGACACCTTGTACTAGGCAAGTTTCAGACTACAGCCAATCAGTTTCCTTTCTTTAGCCAACCGTCCTGGTACTGTAGTTTAGGGGATGATGGTGGTTGAAATTGATTTCTGGCTGGTTACTAAGGTGCCTGCTAGCCACCGTATACAATTAAAACATGAAAAAAAAAATTATTTTTGAGCATGGCTAGTGGATTTAAACAAAACAAGAAAAATCCAAAGGCTTCTGTTATTGCTGGAGTCACTGTAAAAGCCTTACGCTGGAAACATTCCAGCTGCAGAGTTAAAACAAATAGTTGTGTAGAAGCTGGTGTAAACGTTTGCTATGCACATGGCTTTCAGACAAACTGTTTAATGTGCAGCCTTTCACCTCTTCACTTCTAGTTAATCCTGAGGAGGTGAAATACTACTAAGAGCAGCAACTGCAGCTGCTTAAGCCCAGAAGACCTGACTGGTCACTCGTGCCTTCATCGCGTGTGGCTTTTGAGTTAGGCAGTGTCACCAGCATCAGGGATTCTGTTGGGGTAGGAACATCTTTCTGGTTCTTCCCAGGAAGCCAAAAAGAAAGGGGGACAGAGATTCTTACGAAAAATTTTTATATCTATCTTACTATAAGGAACCTATCAGGGTTTTTTGTTTGTGTTTTTTTTTTCTTCTCGGTTAAATTATGATCTCACTTTAAAGCCAATTCCATCCCAGAGCAGTAAATGGTGCATACATTTTACATGGCATCCACAGAGATTCTAAGAGTCGTGTGAAGATTGCACATACGTTGAGCAGTGCAGCCATTCCCACCGGCCGAAACCTGATTGGCTCTCGTTTGCCTTTTGCTAAGTGCAGGTATCTGATAATTGATCAAATAAGGCTAATTCACAGCACAGTAGCCATGGCTGGATTCTACAGACTGACTTTCTGTAGCTAGACTTATATATTGGGGAAAAAAAAGGACATTTTGTAGCAAACGGAATTCAGTAACAGTATTGGGGAACAACCGGTGAAACACCCTGTATCAGATTGAGTTTGTATTCCTCGCTTCCAGAGTGTCAATGAGATAATCAAATGGGCTTTGTCAGCCCTGTTTCTATGCAGCTGAACGCTCTCATGAAAATCTCTGCCCGCATCTATTGCAAAGCAAGTATAGCAAGTGAATGTGAAAAGCATTACGTGGAGTAGGATGTTTTGGCTCTGTTTAGACCTATGGTTCTGTATTACGGTATGTCGCGCTGAGCTGAGCTGAACTGCACTGGTCTCGTCAGTTTGTGAACAAAAAAGCAAAAATAATATTCAGCATGTCTCCTGCTGCACACAGGGTTTATACAAGTAAAAAGGATTTGTACTCACGTGGCCCAGCTAAATCCCAAGTGAATTTCCCAGTCCATTAGTAAGGTCTTAATAACCAGGTAAATTTGTAAGAAAACCTGAGGGAGGAAATGATTTTGTCTCATCTTAAATACTGGGCAGACAGAAAACAACAGAGGCATGCAGTAACGTGTCACTTGAAAAACCCCAGTGTTCTGGGAGAAGGTTTGTATGAGTCAGCCTCCATTCTACTTGTCGCAGGTAACTAACTCCGTATAGGCCAAACCGTACTGGTACTCTGGTAGAAGCATTTAACAAGGAGATAACTAATTTCAAAAACAACAACAGCGAAGAGCAACAACAAACCACATCTCCACACACACATTCAGCATCTGACTGTATTAGCATAGATTAACCACGAATCAGAAGTGTCCCATCACTATAAAACACAAGCTATCCAAAAGGCAAGAGGTTTTTTTTATTATTATTTTTATTGTTTTTATTCAAGAATACGAAACCAGCAGCAAACTCTTCTGTAATGTGCTGCATTTTCAGGAAGTGGTCCTGGTGAAAGGGACTGTCCAAGGATATTATTTACATTTGCCGTGAAGAATTTATAAAAGCATGGATTTCAGCTGCTGCTGTGAAACGCACTTTCTTTTCCTACAAAACCCTATTCATAACATTTGATGGGCATTCTGATCAATACACGAGACTTTTCTGCATTAATACTGAAGATGCTATTTTGTTCCTCCTTAATGTTCTCTTTAGACTTGTTACAAGTGCACAGATGGTTTCAAGGTGGCTCTTGTGAGAACACTACTTAAAAGTTCATGTGAATTATGGACATTGTTCACTTTAAACAAACAAGTTGGGGACGGGGTTGTTCCTTTGCAGTATCTGTTCTGTGAAGTTTGTTAAACGTAAGGAAAGCTTAAGTTCTTGTATCTTAAAAGAAGATCTTATTTAACCCTTTTGTGTTCTAGATTTACTTACACATGTAGCCTAGAGCTCAGTTTTAGTTTAACATTGTGAAAATATTAAAAGAATCTTGTAACTTTATTCTTTTTCCTCCTGCTAAAAATTAAACCAATCAGATTAAAGTTTGAATTCCTTTCTGCCTATTCCAACAGGTCTTGCTATTTTGCACCATTTCTGCTGCAAGTTCATGTAATAAATATGAATGGGGAAAATGCCAATGTTGGGCCAGTGACTTAGAGCTGAAATTACAATTGGTGGAAGGTGAACAGGATTTTCTGCCAGACTGAAAGGGGAGGATGGTATTTTTGCTGCGTTCAAGTTTATTGATTTATTTTGTAAGCAAATCTGGCTAAATCTGCTGTAGCCTGAGTATTGGTCAGCTTAATTGTGAGGTTAGATACAGCAATCAAATGAACAAGTTCTTCTAGCTCTTACCAAGTCAAATCTATACAGCGCACTGTGTGATTGGCATGGAAGTTTTAAAATGTCCTACATGTTCTTTCATGTGTTTTGGCAACTTCTGCACCTACAGGAGCTGTATTCCAAATTATAGTGGGCTGTATTCACAATGGGTAACTAGAGGAGTAGCGTTAGTTTAATCATTTAGAAGCTAGACACTCAAAGGTAACAGAATGGAAAGTATTAAAGAGAGAACAGCAAGGTGATTATTTACAGCAACTTTTAAAATTGTTTGGAATTGAAATTCTGCCTCATTCATGGGACATGTACACCCCTTATTTCCTCTCAAATTAATACGGTACTTTCAATTTTAAACGTGTGATTCTTGAAGAACATGGCTGTGCTATAGGAAAGGTAAGTTACATAAGACAGCTCTACCTTTTTTGTCAAGTTCCAAAGCTGTAGCTGGCTGCAAGCCAAGGCTTTAGGGATAAAGACTTGTCCATCGAGGTTGCTACACCAGAGTCCATCTTCAATTGCACCTGATTTCTGTTTTGAAGCAGCTCAGTGTCTTGGGTGAGAGACGATGTAACTCTGAAATGCGAGAACACGAGCTGCTCTGCAGTAGTGCACAGGCAACCCCCTGACAGAGCCCTGGTGCAATTATAACAGTCCCAAAGTAACATCAACTGCTTTTATCTACTTCATGGAATGTGATTTAATAGGCTCAAACCTTGAATTTTGCATGACTTCCTTCTTTTGAAACATCTGTAATCCACTGGCCTCTTGAATACAGCATCCTGTTTATATTTAACTTTGTGCTCCTTGTGTTGTTCGGTTCATGCCGCAATTGATGCAGTTCCTTCTGTGACTGTGCCACAGCTTGCGTATAAATCTCTGAAGGGTAAAAGCACCTTTTTTATTCTTACAATGACTCTTTCAGTACAGAGACTCACCAAGGAAGAAAACTGATATTAATGGTGTCGCTAAAAATACAGGGTTTACAACAGCCTTAAAAAATGCATCAGTGCCATAATCAGCAGCACCCATGCTCATAGCGATGCGTATGCAGTTAAGTGCCCAGACAAATGAATTGACATTTTCTTTGTCGTCGTGTAGTTACTGCAATTGTCAGTCATCAGTGGAACAGCAAAGAGAAAGTCTAATTGAAGTAATTCCTTAATGTCACAATGAGATTGCAGCCAATTTGTGCTAGAAATAATTTTGTATGCTCCTGGGTACTTCTAAACCTAGGAAACAAATGGAAATGTTTTAGACAATGCTACTTAAAAAGAACTGTATTTATTGGTACCAGATATTTATTTAATCACTCAAATACCTGGTTCTAATGCTGGTCACAAAATAAAAGTAACGTAAGCATTGAGCAATGGTTCAACACGAAAGCTGATGTGGCAGGAGCAACTGTATAAGGCTACAGTTTTAGTGCAACCCGTTCACAATCTTAGGTGTGAGTGAGAACGTGCGTCTGTTTGCATTTTACTGTAAAGGACCACCCTGGAAAAGAAAAAAAACAACTGTATAAGATTAAAATACTCAAAAATATTCACAGGGCATGATTTACATGCTGAACTCATCATGCAACAATGGGTTTTATATCTCACTCTATTAGCAGCTTTTCCAGGAAAGCAAACATTAATGATGCTGGAAAGAGCCACTCTTAAATAACAGGTCTCAGCGACAGCAGTTACAAGGATGTATTTTTCTGTCTCTCCTTCTCTTTATTCACTTTTCGTTGAGGCATTCAGCATGTGCAGCCGGTCATTTGGAAGTAGTCGTGCTTGAACGTTGCTCTTTCTGGATTCTTAGCACTCACCACAGAAGACAAAGCATCAGCTTTGGTCCTTTTGCAAGCCCTTGTGCAGTACTTCAAGCAGATTGAAATCTGGATGGTGGGCTGTAAAAGTAGTGAAGTACACGAGGAGGTTACCACAGTGACAGGCTCTTTTGTCTGCGTTAAGTTTCAGTTAGTTGACGTGACTGACTTGCTAGGATGTTAGGTTTCTTCAAACCGTCCTTTGAAGGGGACAGGACACAACCACAGCTCACACCCTCGTTCTGTTTAATTGTTCACATCCACTTTCCTGCAAGCTCTGTGCCTCATCTTCCAGTCCAAAGCTGAGTCAGGAGGAAAGAAGGCACAAAAGCAAGAGGCAGAGGCTGCTAAGTGACGGGTACTTACTGATCACGTCCACCTGCCTCTTCAAGTCAGCTCAGATCATAAAATGGCAAAAAAAGACAAATAATTACTTGCCAAACAGTACTGACCTTCTTGACTTGGTACTGCAGTGTACTCTTTTGCTTTCTCTTTGTGAATATACCACTTTAGAATTCGAGTCAATTCCACAACATATGTTATATGCAAAGGAATGAAACAGAACTGTCATAATTAGAAAACATTTTTGATGGATTATTTAGTAAAACTGTGTATTTTGCTACAGGACCTACCTATTTTGCAATATGCTGCTCTTTTCTGTGAAAGAAAACACGCAGAACTTTGTAAGACTAACAGTAAACAATTTCAATACATGCTTCTGAAGCATTCCGAAAAGATTACTGAAACAGTTTTGAAAAATGACTGCATCCTCTGACAAGGGTTTTGTTCTGCAGCTAGTAGCATGTGTTGATGGCAAGGGTTTAACCAAAAGCAGAACGCTCCTTCTGCTAGGGTTGTGCAAAGCTAACAACATGCAATAGGATGCTGTGCGTTTAATAGCTTGTGGCACGGTGCAGTGACTGTAAGTAATGAGAATAAAATTATAGAGACCTACTCTTGTCTGTTGGCTCTCCCTTTAAGCAAGAGGACAAAAGCTGGTGCCCCATTTCCTGGTTACTGAGTCCATTTTATTCTCTTCTGAGTTGCAGAAGCCTCCTTCCTTCGCTCTTCCAACTCTGTTCAGGGAGAATGGGAGACGGCAGCCTAACTAGAGTACTAAGTGCTTCAAGATGGGAGACCACAGTTTAACTGGAGTACTAAGTACTTCAATGATTAAAAAGGAAAAAAATGACATCTCTGAAAGTGAAGTGTTGAAGAGAAGTCATCCTCTGTATCCGAGATGCAGCACCAGAAGGACATCTCTTCTGGGTGCTCAGAACACTTGACAACATTCTTTTTTTATTTCTCATAACACGTTCAGGGGCTGTTTGAAGTAAAGTAGCAATCCTTTAAAAAAAGAAAAAGGCAGGGCATTGTATCATCTTTTGAAAGGAAGTTCTGCATGATCAGCACTTCTGCATTAAGAAAACCAACTGAAAGATTCATTGTTAACTCCTGAAGTGCTTGGTCTCACCTCTACTTTTCAAAGAAGCAAATACAAGTTAAATCTTAACTCCAGCAATAGCTTGGTTTTTATTTTTTTTTTCTTCTGTAGCATTTAAATTATAGGACCTTTACCTTACATTCCTAGAAGCTGTAAGCAAACCTGTTTCTGGAGAGTTGTCAGGACATACTGCAGCCAGCAGCAGCAGCAGCATGAGCTGAAGACTCTGAGCTCCAGAAATAAGCTAAATTTTAAAGTTATCTACATTAACTTTTTAAAGTGATGGCTAGCTAAAAATATTTCAAATAAGCTGCCTTGTATCAATGTTGCACTAGTCACCCTCTGGATAGTCTGTCCCCTGCACAACAGCCGGAGGTGTCCCCTTCGTTCTGCACGCAGTTACCCTCCCTGTCTAAATAGATTTAGGCACTCATCAGTGAAGCAGCAATTAGTTACAGAGTCTATAGTTGTCTCCGAGTCACACCACTCACCCATTGTTTTCTCTTTGTTTCTGACTGTTTGGCCTCAGGTCTTGCCAAAAGTCATAGCTCCAAGCAGGTATTGCCATACACCAGCACGTGCATGCACAAATCTACTGGCAGATCAAATTATGTTTCTGGGCTAAAACACCCACGCACCTATAATCAGTCCTGGGGCAATGTAGCAGGTCCCAGTGTCTGAATTTGCCTGCGTAGTGGTAGCTGGCATTTCAGCAGTAGCAATTACTGTAGCCTCAGCCCTGGAAGCACCGTTACGCTCATTTGCGGTGCCATTAAAAATCCACCACCCCCAAACAGCTGAAAAGGCTGAGGGCACGCCAAGAGCTGCAGAAGTGAGCACGCTGCTGGGTTACAGGCGTTTCTCAGTGGTTTGTCTCATGCTGTTCCTAGGACTAGGGGCACAGACTGCTGTGATGGGGGGGGCGTAGGGGGCGTGTGTAGGAAGGTTGTGAGTGTGCACGTGTAGGTATAGGATCAGACTAGTGCTGCTGACCTTATTCCAGCTACTACCTCAATAGCCACGCTTCACCTCTGTTTGAGGCAGCCACTCCTGCGAAATTCAGCCCTTAGTGGGAGTGGGGAAATACCTGCTCTTCGACACTTTTGTTCCTGGTACTCTGGCAGCCTCTGTGGCACCCACACGGCCCTCGTTTCTCTGCTCCCCAGCTTCTGTGTTCACCGTGATTTCCACAGGCGTGCTGCAGACTCTCCCTCATCAACTGCAATGCTCAACAGTGTCCCCCGAACTGCCATATTTAAAGTCTACGTGAAGACAACATAACAGTAGAGATGATCACTTCTGGAGGTATCAAGGCATGTACTGCCAGGAGCTGTTGCTGGCTGTAATGAAAATGTTTTCTTTAAGTGTTAAATGACTGCTGCTGTTTACTATACAAATTTCCTAGAGCTGTGTCTTAACGCTGTAAGGCTCAGTTGTATTTCCACTGTGTATTTCCAGTTCCTCAGTGCTCTTAACTTTAAAAGTGGACTTTGTCAGTACAAGGGCCCTTGAGGCTAGTTTGGTGCTGCAACCACATCAGACATGTGCGGTGTTTCAGAGTTACCTCCGCAGGTACTGACAGCCCATCCAGCCCAAGCATCCAAGCATTTTTTGTCTTTTTGTTCTGCCTGTTGTTATCCCAACGTTGTTATTCTGCAGACAAAATATAAAGCCTGCCCTCATTTTCCAAGTAACACTCCAGGTCTATCACACAGATCTAAAATTACTGCCATGTGCTTGATACCGTGGGTTTGTTTGGTTTCTTTACATCAAGCTTCCCCAAAAAATTCCCGTCTGCCACAGCTACTAAAACAGGCTGATTTGGCTGATGTAGAAACCACGGGTCACGCAGACCAAGTCAGAAGTATTACGTAAGTCAGAGCCAGCTCCTTGCCTGTGCCAGTCCCAGCCTGGTGATGAAGGTAAAGCCCATCGCGCTGCCTCGGCTGCGTCCACGCATGGGCAGAGCTCTGCGCTCACCCCAGGCCCTGCAAAACCTCAGGATTCACAGGACTGAGCAGCCCCGCGTCCCTGCATATTGTACCTGCTCTTCCTCATCACATTTGTCATGTGAAACAGAACTGTTCATAGAGAGACACGATGTATTAAAGGAGCCGATGCTGGGCTGTGCTTGGATTGTGCTTTCCGGGGTGGTAGAGGCAGGGAGCACCACTTCGAGAGCGGTCTGAAGACAAAAGATACCAGACAGAGCTAGGTATCCACCATAAATATTACACAAATTTGCATAGAACGTACCAAAATGTAATTCTAAGACTAAAACATGTTTTGAATACAACATTACCTTTCTGATTCCTCAGAAAGCACCATGGGAGCTGATAGAGGCATTAACAGCGGAAGGAACAAAAGGCTTCCAGCACCGTACAGTTCTTCCCAGTAAGATAGCCCAACCCTTGCTGTTCTTATTATCTGTGGCTTTCTTGCTGTAATTCTGTTTGAGAGGGCTTAACCGTGAGCCACTGTTTGCGGATACTGCCTAACACCATCACCAGATAACTGCTGTTCCAGAGCCTACGAGAAGATGGAAGAATTAGCCCTAGAATGGCTATTTTTTACCCTTTATTTTTAAAGCATATAAATAAGAGTTTAGGGCTAGGACACTCCCAGGCCAGGCTCACTCACGTACCCAAGCATTACTGCTTTCAGAGATGAAATCAGTATTAAATTGAATCAAGCATTACTGCTTTCAGAGTTCGCACTCACCAGCCCCCCTTGGAAGCCAGGCTGTGGGCAGAACTTGATTCCAGGAGCTGGCAGCGCCCACCTCGTCGCTGTGGGCATGGAGCCTGCAGAGCCGGCAGATCTCACCACCACGGCGCATCCTCTGTGGGCTCGGGACGAGCCCTGACCCCATTATCACAGGTCACACCTTGCCAGTCCAGGTCAAGCACAGGACGGGCCCTGCAGCAGGCACTGCACAGCACCAACACAGGACACAACTGCTCCGGGCTGAGCTAACGCTTTGGCTCAGTACCCGATTTCCACAAGACATGGGAAGATGTTGTAAAAGATTCGTAAAAGGACGCGACGCTAGCCAGGGTGACTGCGCACTAGACCAACTTCTTACAGTGTAAGTTTCCTAAGCCCAGCTGAAGTACTGTTCTCTTTCTCACACTGAGAGGCTGTTTGATTTTGTTTGGGATGTTGCAAATGTGGCTGTTTCCTCCTGAGGCATTTGCCCTTTGGGAAGGGGATCAGAGCATGCAAACCTATTTGTAAAGCACAAAAATACGTGTAAAAAGCGTTAAATACAGACTATTGAGGGGTCGTCTGTCAGTATTAATTTCAGAAAGAGCCTTTTCTGCCAGAAATAAGCTGCCTGCACGTAGGAGAAAGGGTCACACACTTATTTATTTTACCCAGTATAAGTAAAGCCGGTATGTGGCTCCTGGAAGAGAACATGAACAAAGTAAACCCAGGAGCTGAAGGTCAGGGTTTAAAGGAATTTCCTTTCATTTAAGCCTTAGCAGCCTTGAAAGCAGAAATTCTTCCTCCAGCTCCTATCGCTACCTCCTCCCTAGGCCAGGTTCTTGGCAGCAGTCCAGTTTCGTGTCTATATTTATCTAATGATTGATGGACGTTTATCGAGCCGCAGCATTTAGGGCTGAGAAGTGAAGCTGAGAAGCAGGAGGTGTATCCAAGAAGTATGAGGACTTCAGGTATCTGGCTGAAATGAAACTTTTTCCCAGATAAACCAGCAGCTCCTGCTTTCTGACCATTAAGATTCCTTCCCTTTCCATTGGTATTTTAAAAAAACCTCTCTGGAAATGCTGCAACATCAGAGAAGCTGCACAAGAGCTTGTAAATTTCTGGGCTGCTACTGAAAACTTCAAGAAAAAAAAAATTAAAAAAAGTGCCAAGAAAATGGGTTTGCTAGCATTTCTTTAGCTAGAGCATTGCTCACCGGGCACTGCTTACCTCGCAAGGCACTGATCAAACCAGCTCACCAACCTGGCCAACAGCATTAGGGCTGTGCTTGTCCGCAGCAAGTCCGGCTGGGTCCCCGCCACAAATCTGAGCCTGGGGGTCTTCGACAAGCCCAGCGCCGTGATCTGAGTGCACATCTGCTGGCCGCGCGGTGCCCTAGAGCTCCGTACCGAGACAGTGCCACCACACAGCCGCAGCAACACCGACCAGACTTCAGCAGCCTCTCACGACACAGAGGATGCTGGTAATTTCCAATGAAACGCTGTACAAACACGTAACGAGGCATTTGTTTCCATTCGCTGTTGCTCGCCCTGCTCGTACAGACGAAGGCTTGGGATTTTTGAACGTCGTCTTTGCTTTTAAAGCACTCTGGACAACCACAATGCTGAAAAAGACACATCTATTTATTTACCCACACGACACGAGGTCTGCCTGTTACCTTGATGCAAGCAAACTGACATTTTTATTGATCCAGGTACCCTGCTTTACGCCCCTGCTTCATTATTTTCCATTTGTCCGATTAATGTAGAAGGAAAGTAGAAAAATAGGCTGTGACAGGACCATGAATCTGCGAGAGAATGGAGCTATGCCCCACCTCTGCTTTCAAATGAGCACAACAGGTACGCCAAGAGGCTCCCAATCTCTGAACCAAAACATGTTCTAGTTTGTCAGGCTCTAAAATAAGCCCTCTCTTTAAACAGAGAAAAAAATGGAGCTGTGCTTGCTGAGGCAGTCAAAAGCCACCAAAATATATCAAAGCCACCAAAACTGAGGTTTTTCCCCTCATCACTTTGTCCTTGTGGAACAATAGAGGGACCCTGCCTCTTCTGCTGGAGACTCTGTGCCCACGTCTCTGCTCTCCTCTCCCTCCACAAGGATTTCCTTACTGCAAACAGCTTTTCTTTTTTCCAGAGGGAAGGTGCAAGGTTCTCCTCCTTCCCCAGGGCTCCACCTGAGCGCAGCTACAGCAGGATAAGCGGGCAGCTCCCCCTCACTGCTCCTCTGCTACAGCACGCAGCGCGTAAAACAATCCGGACACAGCAAGCAGCTATTCCCTGCTCACACAAAGCCACCCAGCTGGTGCCGTTTGCATGTAATAAAGAAACAAAACCAAGAACTGTCCTAGCGCAGCTCAGCTGGTGGGCCCCAATTCTGCAGTGCTACAGCACACCCAAGACAATGAATTTCCAGCAGCCAAGGGTAAGCAAAGAACAAAATGAACAGAAGACCTGGGAACAAGGGCTAGCTAAATCTAATTCAAAGGGTGTTAAACCTTCGTTTTTGTTGCAGATTTGATGCACAACACAGAAATAAACCACAAATTGCTGCAAAGGCACTATTCTTCTTCTCTTTATGAAGAAGAAGCTAAACGGAAGGCAGCTGCCAATGAAGCAGCATTTGCTTTAGCCACACAAATAACATCTCTGACCTCTGTTTCTCCATGTCAACAAATGACAGTAACAGAGAAGCTGCGGTGACAGCAGGTCCCCGTGGGGCCATAGGTGATGGAGGGCCAAAAACGCCATGCCAGGTGGGCAAAGCCCCTGTGGTGTCTCTGTACATCCACAGCAGCTTCTCCTACCGTGGGAGGTAAGCAGGACACGGCCAGGCAGGGATCAGAGGGAGACGGTTTGTGCCACAGCTCCAGGGGGGTTGTTTCATTCTTAAATGAGACGTGTGAACCTGTAATCAAAATGTTTTTGATCGACTCCCTTTGTAGCGCTTCCTTTCCCAGCTGCCAGCTCGCTTTATACCTCTAAGCTTTGGGAATGCTCACGAGTGCTGGATGAAATGGCTGCAACAGCAGCTGTGGGGCTGCTCGCTGTTCACGGACACATCCAATTAGTTAGCACGGGGCTGGCTCTGCTGCCTGATTTGTTTCATCTCTGTCTCCCCCAATACGTTGCTGCTGAGATCAGAATACCAGAAGCAGGCTCCACAAGCCAATCAATGATGTCAGGCACTGAACCCTGCAGATGAAGCTGTAAGAAATGCCTTCTGAACCGCAAAAAAAAAAGTTTTTTTGGGGTAATTACAGCTATGCTGCACCCCTCTACCTCCATCTCCCCACCAACCAAAGACTGGGCAAGGCTGCTTTTCTCTTGTTTGGGGTCATTTCACTGACTTGACAGAACAGGCACCCAGCCTCCTGCATCATCTTCGTGATCATTGTCTATTTTGAGAAGAAACTAACACAGGTCCTTTGGTCCAGCACATCGGTAGAAATGCAAGCTCAGACTTCCCTTCTGCGAGGCAGTAAGGGAGCAAGTTTAAGATCCATCAGGCTGACTGTTTTACGTGTAGAAGCACAGAGGCACATGCAGACGACACTGGTAACTCCAGCATGCATTCTGCTAACACACAGCTCTCAGGGGTGGGAAAATAACGAAGCTGTTTGGCAGGGGACCTAAATTCCACATTTAGGCGCTGTGAGAGTCTCAGGATCCCCATTCAAATAGCAGGAGTCTACTTTCAGATGCTGAAATCTCTCCTTGCGATGCGTGGATAGCCCTGCATGGACCAGAGACTGCATTAAGTGTGAAGGCACTTCATTACCAGCTGTTGTGGAGAAATTAACGCAACGATCACGTATTTCTCAGTGGTAGCTGAGCTGTCCTACCCTGTTTATGCCACTTTCCCCTGCATAACAGTATTTTATCTTCAGTAATATAAAGGAAAGATCAAATTAATTAATAGTGAAAGAAAAATAAAGGTTTATCTTGTATAGGAGAAGTAAGGACTGCACAGATAAGGCAGCCCATTACATTCTTTTATTTTAGCTTTTACAAGGCAGAAAAATACTAAAATGTTATCAGAAGCATTGGGTGTGAGTCTCTACAGTCACACCAAGTTGAAATGCAACCAAGAAGCACAGAAACCCCACGCGAAACCTTGGCACCCGAGGATACCAGGCAGCAGTACCTCTCCTTATCCTTTACGCCACGAAAACCCATGTGTTCACCCCACTGCTGAAGTTTCACTGCTAGGCCTCACCTCACTCACAATTTTGACTACATAGCCTGCCCACAAAGAATTTGCTCTTACAGAAAGAAAACTGTGACCACAAGGAGCCTTTTCCTCCTGCTGAGTTTCCTACGCTTAGGTAAACCAAGCCCAACCATCTTCACCCAGAAAAACCCTCAATGTGTGGACTGAAGACAGATCAATCACCATCCTCCCTCCATCCAGACTCTGGGTGTGAGTGACTGAGGTCCCAGGGCACGCAGCAGGTCACAGCTCGTCAGCTGAGGACAGTAGCCAAGGCCATGTGTGCCTTTAGCCCATTGCAAGCACAAAGTAAAACCATTTTCATGTTGGTTTAAGCTACAACCTTGTGCTCTAGGTTACCATTTATCACCAGCACCTCAGTAACACTTCAGATGCATTCCCCTTGTCTTGCAAATATAGTCCTTCACACGCCGCGCCTCAAAGACTTGTTATCATACGAACATAGATTTAGGGAGGCAGCACTGAAGTTGTTTACATGGAAATCTGAAGAGTTTGAGCAGGACAAGAATCCCAGCACCTTGGGACGTTCTGAAATGCAGCACAAACTGGATGCCACGCGTGAACGATGGCAATTCCAGCAGGACAACGTCCCTTGCTATCACACCAAGGTACCGAGTCTGTCCTTGAAGAGAGAGGAATGCCACCTCCTCCACCAATGACAGCAACAATAAAACACCTCGCAGCACCTAGTTTTTCTTGAGCATTCTCCCGCCTAAGAACTGACCGAGCTTGAACCTGTGTTACCTCACAAAAGCTAGGGGAATCACAGCCCACAGCAGCCCAATAAAGTGCTACTCTGATCTCTGCAAAGTGTTTGTTTGTTTTTCCCCAACTTGTCTGATTGCCTTTGAGCTGGATCCTCAGCTTCAGTGACACCAGCCAGAGCAACAGCTACGAGGTACCGCACCAATTTCTGCAATAGGCTGGCACCAAAACTGCATCAAAACTACACGGGTGTTACAGCCCAGCACGGACGGACAACCAAGACATGCAAAGGAAACACGCTCAAGAAAAAGCGTACAGTATAGGCCTGCACAAAGATCTCTGCAGGTTGGGTGGAGGGCAGCAGAAGCAGCATGACACGTACCTCAGAAACATCTGGGATCCTGGAGTCCTGACCTGCTCATGGGCAGAAGCTGTTGTGAGGGTTTTGTTCTGGACACAGATGCTTGTAGCCTGCAGACAGTTGTACTTTCAACGTTACAGGCTTCTGCTCATCTGTGCTCTTACATCAGAGATGACCCGGGCCTGTCCACGCTTCCAAAAGGAGCCAGGCATTAGAGGCAATCTACTCAAAAGGCAGACTGCTGTCTAGACCTGGACAACAAAGCAAATTCTGCCTCCGCTTTACCAAGAACAACCAGGAGACTGGAGGAAAAATGAGAAAAACATGTGAGGCTGAAAAAAGATAACAAGGGGTCTACCCCAACAGAAGCTGCATATGGGAGTCACCCACACTCAGCTGTGGCAGGTGTGCTCATCAGCTGGGGGCAATCAGAGGTGCAATCACCGCCCTTTATGAGGTTAGAGTGAGACAGGAGCATGTGTACCTCAGAAGTGAAGCAGGTTGTAGGGTAAAGCAAACAGCTTTGCCATAGATGCTCCTCAACTTCTGCACTAGCACAAAGAATAAAAGGTTAAGCCTGAACCAGAAGGCGTATGGATCACAGCACAGCCTAAACCTGTCAGACACTGCTTCCTAAAACTGCTTCTTCAGTTGCTGACTCACCACAACTGCTCTCTCCACGCCTGCTGCAGTTCAATGTCTGACCGCAGGTGACTGGGCTGTATGCAATGTTCCACACGTGGTGGTGGAGTCTCAGTGCTTCCCTCCTTCTGCTGAAAATCCCTTATGTCTGGGAAAAAGGACACCACAAAGCAGGTTTAAACAGGAATACAATGTTGAGATCATCCCACAGCCCAGATACAGCAAGCTCTCACAACACCCTCTATCCACATTCAGGTTGTTGGCCATTCTCTTAGGACAAGGGGCTGGCTACTCTGATTTCCTCTTTTCCTCAGTGTGCTGCTTCCATTTGCATTACTACCACATGTAAAGCAACGGCCTTCACTCCTCCTCAGCTCGGTTACCTCCACCCTACAATTCTTTCCTCCTACTATCGAGGCAAACCTTACTGTTCCTCAAGCCAGGTGTGCCTTAGGCAGACACTTCCTCAGATCTTGCCTTCACTCCCCTGCCCAGAAGACGCCAAACAACAGCCGGACAGACCATGCTGTTCCAACACTGACAATTTCCTTTTTTTTTTTTTTTTTTCTTTTCTTTTCCTTCTCCTGCTATCTTGCGTTCCTCCAGTCTCTTGTATCCCACTCCTGTGTTTCTCTCTTTATAATTGTTCAAAGGGCTTTGGGATGGGGCTTAGCTTTTCATTATGTACACAGTAAAGTCTTCAATCTGATGCAACAATACAAATTAATAACAATAGCTACAGAATGGTGGTAATACCCTCCAGTTGTGATGGGCATGCTGGAAAGATTACTTGATGTTTATAAAGCTCTTTGAGACTCTTGGATGAAAGTCAAGCTAGTGATGCACAGGATTTATTATTCTATTCAGCACTTCAGTATCCAAGGCTAGCATCTATTCTAGTTGAAAAAGATTTTTACTGTATTGTAAAATGGAAACAAAATGAAATATATACAGTGCCTGGTGCTTTATATATAAGGCACAGGCAGCACGGAAACAGAATCTCATTATTGAAATGGATGTAGCTGAAGCTGTTACACACAGTAGGTAAAAGACCAGATTCTGTGACCTCTTATTCCATTTAATCAAAATTGTTAGTATATGGTTTTCCAATGGCCAAAAAAAAAAAAAATGCGTGTTTTTTTTTCTTTTTTTCCCTCTTCATCAAGGTATTTCAACAGTTTGTAATAAGCCTTTGTAGCTGCTTATGATGTGAATCTTAGGCAGACTTGACCAGCGGTGAAATGAAAATGAAGTGGATGCATGTCTAACAAACAAAACCACAGTTCCTCCGTAACACTCTGTGCACTTAAACCACCAGATCTTAACCATGCAGTGAGGCTGCTCTCCCTCCTTCCCTTCCCCACCACCAGCTTTTGTTCATTTCACAGCCTCCCCCGCTGCTCTATTTAGATGCGGATCCCCAGAAAGTTCCCCCCTCCAGATCTGCACTCGCGGAGCACAGAGGGGAGACGATGCTGTTTTAATGGTGCTAGTTATGCTATATGTGGTCTTGCTGTTTCTAGGAATAGACATGTTCAGACATCAATTAACATCTAATTGCTGGAATTAATCTTGTTCCTCCGCTACAGATGCCACAGAGATCAAACCAAGCCCATTTGCAGTTCTATTTTTAATTTAGTGGAATGACAGATTTTCCATCCAGTGAAAAATAATTAAGTGACATGCTGTCCAGAGAGTACGCAGTTCAGGGAGCAGGATGTTTATTAAGAAACGAAACAAGCAGGAAGAGATCATAATTGTTTGTGTCAAAGCAAAAGCATCTTTGTTCCTGCAAGTCTTTCCTCTTCTTCAAACCTTCTCACCAGTATTTCTCCTCACTCCTTCCTGCTTGAGTGATCCCCACGGAGACAGCGAGGCTCACGAGAGCAGCTTGGAAGGAACAGAACTCATCACCCTGGCAGACAACCCCCAGTTCTCAGGGCCAGCCTGTGCATAAGATGAAAAAAAAAAAAAAAAAAAAAAAAAAAAACCTGGAGAATAGCTAAAACAAGGAAGTGGAGAGAAGGGATGAAAAAACAATACGTCAAGTGAAATGTTTTTCTAGCACTCCCTTGAAGTGGTCACCCATCCTCTTTATTACCTGCTGGAGAGAGCAATTGCAGGTCCCAGATAAGGCTTTGTGTTGTGTTTTGCAAGACTTTGTGCTGAATGAAGCCAAGCAGTCTCCAGCAGACAGCTCCCAGTCTTAAGCTACTGCTCCAGTTTTGTATGTACATGGCAAGGAAGACTTGAGCTTGTCTGGTGAGGTCAGTGTGGAAACAGGCTGGAGTCTTCAGCAGGAGAAAGTCAAATCCTATACAGTACGAGCGAGCCTCCAGCAGGTCCTGGTCAGAAAGCTATCTGAGCCTCTTACAGGACGGTGTGAGGCAATCCAGGGTGAGACTGCACCCTGGGGCTGGGTCAGAGAGAGCATCAGCTGTCAGAGCTGGACAAGGTGGAGGAGGGTGAGGACACATCAATGAAACATCAACAGCAGACAGCAGGGTTTCCCAGGAAGCATGGAAAAACAGTAGGGTGTGGGGAGGAGTGGGGATCTAAAGAAGCCTGTGATTTGCACTGGTTTAGGGCATCCTTTTGGGGGGAAGGTCAAGTGTCATGACATGTAGCTTCACTCAGTTTGTGTCAGTCCAATTGCTCTCTTGGTTCCTCAGCACCAGTGACTAGATCAGACTTGATCTCACCCAAGTCCACTGGCCCCTTGCTTCCTTTTTTTGTCATTTTTGAAATACAGCACATCTCATAACGAAAACCACTGAACCCCACCTTTTGCTCCCTCCAGCTGTGTAGAACATTCCCCCTTCAATGCCTTCATAACAGCTCAGACTCCTTCCAGATACGCAGCTGAAGGAAAAGGTACATGTGCGAAGCTTTCCAACACCTTTACAGCAGGTTACTCCCTTTGTGAGGAGCCCATTTGGAGTGAATGAGCACCAGCCAGCTCTGCACCCAAAGAAATTGCAGAAATTTCCAAGAAATAAAGAGTGGTGGACAAGTACCGCCATTCCATCTGCTCTCACAGGCTTTCAAATCCCACTCTCTTGCTGTAAAAGGGGAGTGGTGCCCAGAGCTTTGGCAACCAGAGCCATCCTTCCCACACTCCACAGCTGTCCTAAAGGTGGTACGTGTTGGTGGAGATCTGACACACTTGATTCAAGGAACTTCTGGTTGCTGCAAAAAGGGAAGATGCTCAAAATGAGACTCAGTTTGATAAGACTTTCCTAGGAATAGTTCAAAGTTATACATAGTTGTATGTGGGTGAAAGAGAGAGGCAGGCTGTTTGTAGCAATCTGCAGTAAGAAGAAAGACAACAAAACCAAACCCATTTCTTCAGTGCGCATCATTAGTTACTTAATTTACATTCCTGCCAAGCAGCAATAAATATCCTTCTGCTGCTTCCCATTCCCCCCCCAACCTTTCCATTAAGAGCTCAGCTGGAGGCAGGGAGAGAGAGGAGGGCAACAGAGAACCTATGGTTAAACCAATTCCCAGTTCTCAAAATACTGATACATAATACACACAAATACATAATTGTGCAGCTCCAAACCAGTAACACCACAACCAATTTGACTTGTTTGCCACTACTTCTGCTTACCTTATTCCTGGAGTTTTCACTTGTCCCTCCTAATTGCAGCCCACCAAATCACTCCTCACCCACAGTTCTGGCTGCTAGCATCCACACCGTTATGATACAGGACTTTTCTGAAGCAAGAGAAAGTTGTGTGACCAGTGGGAGAGCTGAAAGAATCTATTCCATACTGTTTCATTCTGCCCTACAGTGAACATGCTTTCTTTAAAAGACTGACACTGGAATATGACAAGAACATAAAGAAATCTGAACCCTTCCCAGCACAAAGGGCTTAATGCCCTGTCCGAAAGCCCCGCAGAACACAGAAAGCAAAGACTTTCCAGCTGGATGGCAATCACATCATTTGCAAATTATTTTTTGGTAAGGAAAAGCATTTGCTATCACACCTTGTAAATATATCCTATGGTGTGGAAGAAAATACAGAATTAAAACTCGCAAATAATTAGCCTTAATGCAAATCCTCTGCATAGAAACAGTACTTAAAAAAGTAAGCCATGCTCAAACACAAACACGCTTACATTCAGAGATCTCCTTTCTTCACACACCTCGAAGGCAGAGACAGAGCTACCACAACCCAGGAGCAATCAGCTTACTCATGCAGGGTAACAGCTACAGACCCCAGCTCAACAGTGACGCACAGCTGCAAGTACAGCAGTTCAAACAAGAGGGAAGAATTCAGATTGCAAAGCACAACAGTGGTTTGGGGAGCATACCACAAGTACAGAAGTAATGCCAAAACACACCAGCAGACCCTGCATTCGATTTTGAAGTCACTTTACACATTATTTGTAAATAACAACTATGATTTTACTAAGTAGAAGAAAGGGTGCATAGATGGAAGAATGCAGTATCCCATTTCTGTCTTTTATATTGTTGCAAAGCAAACTGAAATGCGACTTACATTCCTGCCTCAGTTTCCCACCTATATTAATAATGATACTAACATTCAGACACTTAAAAAAAAATATTTACTATCTTGGTTTGACAAATGCAACACTAATTGTGTTTATCCATGCTAGTCACTTCTATCATACTCATTAGCTCTACTTGAGGACATCACGGCTTTATTAGAGACACCAAAACTGCTTCATAAATTTCAATTACCTAGTACAAATCATTACTACTATTTTATTAACTCTTGTGCAATTGTCTGTTGTGTATGCAATTACTAAGTTAATATATGTAAATCCCATTTTAGAAGCTCTTTCTGTACCTTTTATTTTCAAACCTAGCATGTGTGTGCTTATATTTTTTTTCATTAGCTTTTTCATCATCCAGTAATTTTCACTGTACTTAAACATACTCGTGTGACTTTAGACATTAAAATATATTTTTGTTGGTGAAATTGCTTACTTCCAAAGCAGCCATATGAGTTTCTGAAAAATATATATATATTCATCTTGCCATTTAGTTGTACATAGAAATATTTATATTTACAAAAAATATTGAAAAAGAGGATCATATCAGTTTTGTTTATTTTTGTTGTTGTTTTGTTGTTGTTTGTGGGGTTTTTTTTGTTTGTTTGTTTTTCAAAAGGGAGAGAAAGAGAAGTCACCGAGTTGGGTCTTAGGCATAACTAAGGTATCGAGATTTCAAGTACAAAAAACCTTGATTCAGCTGTTGTGTTCTGATTGTCTCCTTTGACAGAACACCTGAGGATTTAAAACAAACACCTGGGGAAGGCAGCATTTGGTACTGAGCACTACCCCAAGGACCATTATTAATCGGAAAAACGCCTCTGCAGTCCCTGAGGCAGGGGTCAGAACTCTGGACTCCGCGGCTGTCCGAGCACTTCATGCAGGAGCCAAATCTCCTTTTCGCATGTGTTATTTTCTGCATGGCAACATAGGTAGCAAGTACTGCAGCTCTCTCCTAGTAAGCCTACTTCTGGGAACAGAGTGATGTGACTTTGGAAGTCATGAGCTTGCAAAGTAAGTGATCTCTCACTTTCTGCAGTTTCTCTAACAAGGTGTTATACACCACAGTGACACCTCCGTCTCCTCTCCCCAGTGAGGATTAGTAAAGGAAAAACTAAGAGCTCTCTTCTCTTTACAGCCACCTCTGCTCAGTAAAGAGCTCCAGACCACATCCCAAGCATGCAGAGGTGGTTTTCTGTGCTAAACGCCCAAACTCCAGGGAGCTGGGATGGCTGCCATACCTTTCTGCTTGCTGTTTCCTCCTGGGCAGGCCCATCCTGTGCCCAACGCAGCGTCCTGGCAGTCGCTGTGCCACAGCTAGCTCTTCCTGCGCCTCGCTCAGGAGCTGATCCAGGCTTCAGACTCGACTCCAAGTACAGGTGATTAAAATTAAAGCTTTCTGACATTTGAAGTGCCGCACCTCATTGTGATGAATGGTTTTCGGTATCTAACTCTTAGAAACTGACATAATGAAGCTGTACTTGCCTTCCTCAAAAATTAACAAGCACCTGAAGGCAAACACTGCAAGTTAATTAAAAAAAAAAAAAAAGTGGGGGAAAAAAAGTGCAAAACTAAGCTGAACTGATGGAAGGTGGAAAACATCTGTAGAATCTATGAAGACATTTCAGACCACAGCAAGAGGGGAAAGGGTAGGCAGGTCCCATAGAGACCCCCGCCTTTCCTAAAGCGTGGTGCAAGGACGAGAACATCGCTTTGGGGCCGTGACACCGGGCAGTGCCCAAGAGCTGCCCCACATATTAGGGTCGCAGAACCACAGAGTGGTTTGGGTTGGAAGGGTCCTTAAAGACCACCTGGTTCCAGCCCCCTGCTATAGGCAAGGACCCCTCCCACTAGAGCAGGCTGCCCAAAGCCCCATGCGGCCTCCCAGCCCCGCCGTGCAGGCACACAGGCCGGCCGGGCACCCTCCCCTCAGCCCGGCGGTCTCCGGCTCCCCCTGCCGGGGCCGCGCCGCCGCCATCCCGCCGCCGTCCCTCAGGCCCCGCGGCCGCTGCCGCCATGACGGGCGCGGCCCCAGCGGCGGGCAGCTCCCGACTCCTTCCGCGGAGGGGACCTTGGGCAGCGGCCAGGAGCCCGCTGTTGGTGGAGGGAGGAAGAGGGGAGGCGGCTGGCAGGGCTCGGGGGGCCGAAGGGAGCCCTCCGAGGGGCCGAGGAAGCCGGCGTGGGGATGGGTGTGAAGGCCGCTGCCTGCTTGGGGCACCCCGAGGCAGAGGGGGCGGCGCGCCCGTTGGGTGTAGAGCTGCCCCCGGGTCCTGGGCATGGCACTCCTCGGGTGCTGGGGGACTTCTAGGCAGGGCCGCGGAGCTGGTGAGGCTCCGAAGAGCCCTGAAGGTCGGGAGATGGCCGCTGCAGGGAACTGGTTTTGGTTCGCCAGCAGCCGCCTTGCGAGGCTCTCCTAGGAGAGGTTGCTTTGTTGGGTCTGTCAGGGTGTTATCTGATGAGAGCGAGACACCTCTCCCTAGGAGAGATAAGCCACCTGTCTTGTAACGAGTAATCTCGTTTTAAATTTGAATGGTTTCCTTTAATAGAATAAGTTGTTTTTATCGTTTTTTTTTCTGCCTGTACAAAACACACCAGATTTGTTGCTAGAGATAAAGCTATAGCAAAGGACAGTGTTTAACAAAAGTATCAAAGGATTTCTCACAAAGCAATACTCAATATACGCTTAACGTTACTAATACCAAGGAAAGAAATAGATGGCCATTGTAGATCATCCATCTCCAGAGGAAAAAGGACTTTCCACAGCAGCTTTTATGTAAACCTTCTGGTGCTCAGAAGGTCCTGGTGTGTTATTTCAACTGTTTCACTGAGGATCATACAACAAAATAGTGAATAGATGCGCTTGCATTAAGCTGACAATGTCAACCATTACCCACCTGGATGGCTGTCTGGAGATCAGAAAGCATTAAAATATTTTTAGGTTGCTTTGCCTTCACTCTTTGCTTACCCAGCAGCTTGGCAACATTTGCTCGGGATTCTCTGCAACAAATTATGTGGAAGAAGCAAAACTAAATATTGCCTTAGCTTCCATAACAGCATGAAGCTCATACTGTACCTCAGATAAATCTTCCTTGAGGTCTTGGCCAGAGAAATCGTTATTTAGCTCACCTGGTTTTATTTAATAGTTTTTAAAACGTATGAGGCACGTTGGAGAGGACAAGGCATACAAGGACAGCAAATGCGCTGTCAGCCAAATAAGCAGCTAAATGCAATAACTAAGAAGGTCCTGAAAGGCAGGCCCGTAAGGGTGCTGCAAGGCCCAAGATAGCAGTTTGGTAGATGAGCAAACTGTAGGTTTGCTCTCAGACAGCCACCCAGCATGGAGGATGAGGATGAGGAAGCTGCCCCTTCTCAGGGTACGTGTGGTGAGGCTCCAAATACAGGCACAGTCACTTCCAGGGCTAGAAATATTAATGCTGCAGACAGTAGTCAGACAGAAGCTAGCTGGAGGTCACAAGGCAGAGGAGAATCTGGTCCTACTTACAATGTGTGTGACTGTCGGACAGGGCTTAGGTAGCCTGCCATTTCAGTTCACTGAAAATACTTGGCATCATTCAGTAATGACTGAGGCCAATTCAAGCAAATCTGGAATTGACCCCTCATCTTCCTTTCCCTTCCCCAGGATGAGACAGGCAGCACTCGCCTTTCTCTGATGCCGTGTGTCCAGCAAATCTGAGGCACACGGCAGCATTTCTAAACCTTTACGGAAGGGACAGTAAGTAACGCGCCCAGCCTGCTTGCCTGCCCATAAGTAAAATTAAAGTGAAAATGGAGATTAGGGAAGGAGCATGACTGTGATCTTCCATAACTGGTACATTCAGAAATGTGTGAGGAAAAATCCCAACATCCATTTGATGGAATGCGACAGCGTTGTAAAAATGTTAAATCTGAGTTGATGCCGTTATTCCCAAATGTTTCATTGATTTCTTGCATTGCCAAAAGCATTATTAGCTGCCCAGATCACTGTGTGCCCTTGGTTTTGCATTTCTCCATTTAAATAGATGGAGACTGTGGGAGATACTTTCAAATACAGAAGCTGTAAGTTTAAGCCCTATTTGATTTTCAGAGGTGCTGAGATTTCTTAACTGCCGGTGAAATGAATCGGAGGGGCATTTGCTCAGTACTCCTGAAAATTAGGGTGGTTTTGCTCAGGTAGTGCATTAACATGAAAATAAATAAAAGCCTAGCATGCAGGTTGAAGATTTTGGCCATGATTTTTGTCAAATGTCAGTCTAAGGCCAGGTGCAAGATCCTTGTGGCACATGGAGAAAATCCTCATTTTGTTCTTCACAAATGTTAAGAGCAGCGATTTCAACTCAGCTTTTCTTTCTCAGCAGCACACTGTTCTGGAGATTAGTGGCTCTGCTCTTTTTATATTTAGATGCTCATTTAATTGTCCCTGTTGGGGCAGAGGTGGGGTGTGGCAGGGGATTGATAACTAAAATTTCTGACCCTGGCAGTGGAAAATCCTTTTTTCCTGTTCCTTAGAAGGGGAAAACCTATAAATAGATTTGTTTACCCTGAAAATGCAAAAGGTCCTGTGGTACATTAATTTTTCATATGGAAAAATATATAAACAGGTTGCAAGTTTAAATAATTTACTTAGAGGAGGTAACAGCTTCCCTTTTATCTGACTCATTCATTTTTCAAATACAGATGTTGCTGCGAAACGGACTGCTGCTGGCTCCTGAGCATTTTGCAGTGGCGTGGTTTTACTGGCTCAGTGGAAACCCCAAGTGATCCACCCCTGATGCCCACTCGTCTTGCCACAGCTGGATCGGGTGAACAGCAGGGTGTGAGGGAAGAAAGGCCCTGCTGGTCAGCACTTCTGTGGTACAACGCACAGGTGAAACACAAAGAGCTGTCGCTAAAGCAGACTAAAGCTCTGTGGCAATGCCCTTATGAATTTATTCTCAAACCTTTGGGAATACTGTTTCCCACTGCAGTTATTAGATGGACAGCAAGCTTGGCAGGGCTTTAGTCATCCTGCTTTCTGGTGTAAGCTCTATATAAGGAAGAGGAATGGCTCCCAAACCTTTTCTGGCTACATATTACAGTATTGTTGAATCTGATAATAATTAATACTATGCAGAGGATTATAAACACAACAGTGCTGAATACAGATCAAGAACAGAAAATGTTTGACCTGCACCCAAAACATTCAAAATACTTCACAATATCAGAAAAAAAGAAAACCTGTTTACAATCAGTACAATTTTTCAGAAATCTCCATCCAAATATCAATGTTGGAAGCATTTCTTTGCCAGGTATTAACTGTAGTTAGAAACTGAATCAGAAAGCAAAATCTTGTGCTGCATTCGACACCTTTCCCAACAAGAAAGAGCATCAAAAGAATAACAATAATGAGTTTTATATAAGGCATTGCTCTCACACCAGGGAAAGAAGCTTGGGAAACACCACCACCTCCAGCCTCCCACCCCCCCCTCCCGGCAGGAACGGTATGAGCAACAAAACTGGCAGAAGAGGAGAGTCCTAATCTCTGCAGAGCAGTACTGGGGTGTAACCACTCACAAAACTGTCTACAGTGCAAGGTCTACTAATAAGAAACTAGATCAGCGTCTCTCATCTTTCACTACAGAACGTCCCTTTTAAAAGGAAGTGCACAGTGAAATAATTGTCTAAAAATTCCACGTTAGGAAGCCATCAGACAGATGGCACCTGACGTGGAATGTGGCTGCTTTGGCCCAACTTACGCATCTGAGGGGTAGAGCATTCTGCATTTAGGATGGATTGTAAAACCATGCTCCTACTATTTGCTAATGATTAGTTTATGAGAGCTGATTATTTAAGACACTGGCTATTTTCCAACAGTTATGTGACTTCACAGAACAGACCCATATCAACCTGATTTCAGATTGCAAATACTATAGTGCCAACCAGTGATGAGTGTGAGTGCAGTCCCTCTGCTAAAGTTTCTCCTCACAAAATAGTGAGTAGCTCTGAGTGTGAGCTCCACTTACAGAAGCTGTTCTCTGTTCAGGAACAAAATTCCAACTCGGTGGGTGAATAATTTGCTGCAGACAGCTTGTGTAGATTGACTGTGGCAGGCTGGGCATGCTGTCACTGTTCTCTTGTACCCACAAAAAGCACTTGTAAGGATACGTGCTGCAGATCAACATAACGGAGAAGCAGAATATCAAATATTTTCTGTGTGGAAAAAGTGAATGTGATGCTTTTGTCAGCTGCTTCCAGTAGATGACATGAAGCTGTGGGCAGGAAATGGGAAGCTCTAATATTACAAAGCTTTTCTAAAGGGCAAGTCAAGCAAGCACTCTCTGAAATTTCCAAAAGAACAAACACACATATTCCAGGTAAATCTGCTGTCTGGCTGGATCTGTTTACAACATGCCTTATCTCGGAGGCACAGCTGAAATAATAACAAGGATTTTGATGCTGGCGAGTTACTTTACATATGCCTTATTAAAACTCAGGGTGGCTTGGGAATGTGAAATATTTGCTGTAAGACACAGTCGTGTCAGTAGCAGGGACTGACACGTTAGAATGCCCTCGTTGCTGGCCAGCTTGTGGCTGTGTGTGTGCTCGAGGGGGGTGGAATATGATTTGTTTCACTGGGGAGGGGGCTTGAGGAGGATATGGGAAAAAGGGGAATATGTTTAAATCAGAGAAGTTGCAGGTGGACAACCTAGTCTACATCTGTGTCAGTGTCACTGTCACTTGAGATGGTAGCAAAGATACAATTTATTCTTTCAGAGCTTTTATAAGGAGCTGAAGCCTCCAAGCAGGCTGGAGAGAGTACTGCAATGGGACCTGGTATGACATAGTGCTTTTCCTATTAAAGATGCATGATTAGACTATTGCTTACTGCACTTTCTAGCCTTGGAGGTTTGAAGCCTTTTCATGCTGACCATGCCAGGCTACGATCCCAGTGCACAGATCCTTGCTGTGAAGGCAGTCAGCTACCCGGTGGGGATAGTTTGTGGCTCCCTCCATCACCCTCACCCAGAAAAGGAGAGTAACTTCATCTGCTCCCTGCAGAACACCCAAAGGTTCCAGCAGACTTCACAGCAAAACAAAGCAGATACTGAATCAGCAGGAACCTTGCCACAGGCATCTCTGGCCCACTCCTACCTGCCATCAGAGCACACTTGGCTTTTGCACCCTCCAAGGAAGACTGGCATGTTTCCACCAGCTCCTGACTCATCTGTGTGTCATCACAAATGTAACAGTGTCATAACAAACATAATGGTTATTCACTGAAGCTGGGGAATTTAACCAGTAACTGTCTATTACCATGCACTCTGAATCCTTATCCACAAAGGTGAAATGTCAAGGGGAGAGAGGGCTCATATTCTTTACAGCTTCACGTTAAGTAGAACAATTGATTCTTCATGGAACAGCCATACTGGCACAGAGGTATCAGTCAAAATCCTGCTCTCTAGCCCGCAGTTGTGTTAGCATGTGGGTATCAGAAGAACATGCCAAAAGAAGCAACGTGACTTTACCTTTCATTATATAGTAACAAAGAATTTCTGATCCTCCATCTGACTCCATCTTCTGCTTTTTGTCTCTGAAGCAGGGCAACAGAACATCCATTCAGAGCTACCCACATCCAGTATTTACGAACGTAGAAAACTGATTACAAAATGATGCTCTGCCAGTTCTCTAGAGATCTTACAACACTTCATAAATGCTAATTCAGCCTCAGAAACTCCAGTAAGATAGGCTGGAGGCAGGATGTTCACTTTTAAGTATGGGAAGACCAAGGCACAGTGGAAGGCTATGGTTCATACAGTATTGCATCAGGAAGAGATCTTAGAAATATGAAGTTGCTGTTGCAGAGCAGATTGGTTGGTAAAGGCTGGGTCCCCATTCTGAACTCCTAAGCAATGTACGTGCTTGTCCTACAGGCGTTGGTCACACATTGGCAGTTGCCACCACCAGATAAATATGAGGAAGGCATAAAACCCCAGGATTTGTCATTCCCAGGGCATATATTCCCAGGGCTGTTGTGTCTGGTTCCTCTTGTATCACTGAGGGCATCATAATTCTGAATAATCTTTGGAGGGTAAAGTGAAGACTTTCTGTAAATTTTTGTGTCCCCACAAATGGGCAGGTATTGGAAAAGGAGGCTGGTTTTGCTTTTGCTTTCTACAACTGTGACTGAAGTGCCTGAAGTTAGACACCTAAAATCCTTTTGCAGTACCACATCCTGAGTCCAAGGGAGGCAGGAAAAGTGTCCTGTATTTTCAAACTCCATGAAAATAAGTTAGTCCTATATTAGGAAAATCAAACAAACATACTTTCAACTTCAGTTACTGTATTTTTCCAGAAACACCTAGATATTGAAATCCATAATGTTTTGTGTTGTTTGCTTTGCCTGAGAGCCATTTTTAACTTATTACTTCCTAAAATCTTCTTTTATTCCTGTCTGTAGGATAGATGCAAGTTAAGTAATTCTTGGCAGAGGGGTTCTGGTGTTCAATTTTCCTTTAGTCATTAGAGAATCAGGATGGTCTATTAGTGTAGTTGTAGTGAAAATACAGTTCTCCTTCATAGTCTTTAGAATGACAAAGCAGCTGATTTTAGCAGTTGGTTACATATTCATTTTAATGGATTTTTTTCCTTCCTCCCCCATTAACCAAGAAGAGGCACATTTCAGATTACTGCTGTCCCCTGCAGTTTTCCATGTTCTCTCTCAGGAGGTGAATGTACCCAGAAGGCAAGTGAAACCTGCTTTGGTCTTCTCTAAATATTTGAGTACATGGGATTTCCTTCAAGAAGTTTTCATTTAGCTGCCTTTCCTTCAGCACATGCAGTTCAGTTGACCTAAGAAGCACATCCTGTTTTTTCTGCTGAAAATACTGATAGTTATGTACCCAGTGTAGGAGGACAGTGGAAGACAAGCATTTTTCCATGCTCAGCTGACGACAGCATTGCAATCCACCTTCCTCTCCTGCACCCCCAGTTCATAGTCCCCCTATCCTTGCTGAGCTGTAATTTGCAGAAATTAATGCCGTGCACGTTGCTGTTCAACCACCTCTTTATTTTCTAGGATTGGATTATCCTAGCTGTGGTTTATATATGCTGTGGATGCAGAGATAGTCAGCTCTTTCATAGCTGAGGTGCAGTGGTGGGGGAACATGGACGTGCATGCTTCTTACAGGCTGTTTTAGGTGGCATGGAGCCCCAACTGCAAACCTTGGCACACTGAAAGCCTCTCAGCGCCTGAGCCACACTGGCAGGCCCAGGTGGGCAGGCGGGACAGCATGCAGGGACAATTTCCAGAGCCACAGGGAGTAAGCCAGAGCACAGCTGTGCATGGTAGCTCTGCTCTGCTGGATTTAAGCTAACACTGTGCAGAACCACTGCCTCGCACCTGAGGCTCTGTGCTCCTGCTTCCAGGGCTCGCTGCTTCCAGCCGTGATCTATCTGTGGACCTAGAGCAGGGCCAGCACTGCACTGGATCAATGAATCCTCTCTCTGGAGGTCTGAGGAACACCTGCAAGAGCCAACCTAGCTCTGGTATGGCCAGAAATGATACGCTTGGCATAACTCAGACCTGCACTGGACACTGATACTGGGTTTGTTACACTGGGCTCTCAGGTGCCCGCAGCAGCACCTGCATGACCTAGGTTTCTCATCTCACAGGTTCTCCCTTTGCCTTTGCTAATGGAGATTTTACTAGAGGATCTATCGCCCATCTCCTATCCAACAGGATTTCTGCGTGTGCAAAGAAGGACAAGCATGGCAGATCTGCAATTTGCTAAACAGTGTAACTGTAGCAACTCCGCACGCACTTCCCCGCTCCTACTTGCATGCATTTTGCATGAGATTCTAAAGATGAAAAACCTTACAGATATGACTTTATCAAACACAGCCTTGTTCTTGTCTCGTTTGGTGTCCCAGATGCTTTATTTACTTGCAGAGAGACAAGACAGGCAGACGGAACCTGGAGCAGCGCCTGCCTTCCAGTTCCAGGAGGCTGGGGAGTGACCAGGTGGAGTGCCAAGGCTGAGGAAGCTACTGGAGCGGCCACCTGACACCAGGAAAAATGGACTGGTTTCTCCAGCAGGGGTGCTAAATTAATTAACTGTAGTTTGCAGTATATTTAGTAGACTTTGGGCCTTTCATGTTCAGAAGAAGCAGCACTTTGGAGAGAAATAACAGTAAATAATTTTAAACTAGCTGATTACAACTACTGTTTCTTCACTTTTAGCTTTACTCCCAAGACCTTGGCTGTCTTTTTTGACTCACTTGTATGCATGATTTCCTTCAAACTGATTTAATAGAAAGCATATTTGCATGCACATTTCGTTTCACTTCATCCTCTCCAAAACTAAGCCTCTCTGAAAATTTTGGCTTCCTGAATATTTTATTTTATTTTTTTTTCCTACCACAGTTTCTCAATTTTCTCTTTGCCTTTTTTTTTGTTTTGGCTGAGATACAAAATCCGAGGTTTGAGCAACTTTGCTTACTGAAGTTTCACTTTTTGAAAGAACCAGAAAATAACTTCTGCTCTACTTTTTTTTTTTTTCTTTTCTTTCTTTCCTATTTTTTTTTTTTTTTAAATCCTAGTTCCCACCCCACCTATTCTTCCTCACTTACACCCCTCTAATCTTTCTTTTTAGTTTTCTTTCCAGCTTCTCTCCATTGTGGAGTAGAAACTCCTGGTCTTCTCTGTGATCCAGCAAGGTTTTCCTCTTAGCTGTGCTGGATGGATGTTTAAAATGAAAACTATGTTTTGGCAAATAAACATACATCAATAAAATGTGAGCCTCCATCCTTCCATTTGCAGTCAAATTAGAGTCATCAGTTATACAAGATCCTCCACCTGACTGCAGGGACAGTCCGGCAGTCAGAAATGCAAGTTCATTCTGAGGTTCACTTTTTAACCTATCTGCTGAGGGCTAACTTTACCACTTTTGAGCTTCTATCCTACAGAGCACCTAAACTGTCCTCCATCTCTAGCCTGTAAATACTTGACCTGGCATTGTGTTGAACAATAATGGTTTGCTATTTTGCTGGTACAGTTCTCAGAGAGGGCTTTCTCTTGATCAGAGTCCACAGAATTAATTCCTACAGGTCTCAGCCTAGCTGGTGGGTTGGCAAGCCTCTTTGCTTCCCGACATCAGCAGAAGGGTATAACATGAATACAAAGTGGCCATGAACATGCAGTTATTTTGAGTTCATATTTTTACCAGCTGTTAATCATGCCAGCAGTTTCCTCCCAGTCTGCTTCACGTGCTGAGCCTCCTCATTTCCTTTAATCACAAATTAGTGCACTTGTCAAGCAAAAGGATTCTCACGAAGTCCAAGGCTGCTCTGAATTCAGTGATTGTCAGCCCTGACAGCCTTTCAGCTAAGTTTATTGGGTACGTTTTAGCAACTCCATTCACAGAAAAACACTTTGTCACCAAGCTGAGATGCCATATTGATCCCTGCTGGTTATATTGTGGAGTAGCCACTTTCCTGACACATGCTAGTGCCAAAGGGACACTTGCAGCAAATGCACACCATGAAATGATTGCCCAAAAAGAGCAGGAGCAAGGCCCAGGAAAGAGGACACAACAATGTGCAGAGCTTTGAATGTATTCATCTAAGATGCCCTGCTTTGCTTGTTGGTTTCCCTACCCTGTCTCAGCACATTTTTCCCCTTAACATAGATGTTCCTTCCTACCTTCATAAATTGTAAATCTTATTTCCCAGACTGAATATAGCTGTGCTGTTTAGTGGAAGCACACCAGGCTGAGCATCAGTACAAGTACACAGACTTCTGTAAATGTCTTGATTTTTTTTTCCCTTAGGGATGCCGTAAGTCCTGTTCGGTAATCCCAACCCTGTTAAAGGGATATTTAGACAAAACATTTTTTATATTTTGAAATACAGATGTACTATTAGAAAGACACCTGTTTTAATCTCTTTTGCCTCTACGTATGAATGAAAAAACCAACACCCCGAGTTAAATTTCTTATGTTGGCAGGTAGCTGGAGCTCATCTCTATTAAAGGCCGTAGCAAGAGTGAATATACCGGCTGCTTTCTGTAGTTTTAAAACTGTAATGAATACATACTATGTTTTCTACTGAGAGAGACCACTGCTCTGTGGATTCAGTTTTCATGTGATAGACATTTGGGCAAGTCATTTTAAATCCATGGTACAGTCTCTGGTATACAAAAATCTAATTTTTTCACTTGCTTGCACAGACTATCTGCTTTGTCACAGATCTTTCTATAGTCTTTGGCTATCATTTTCCTACCTTACCTATTGCGTTGTGTTTGAAATTAAGAGTTCAAGTTCCTTGATGCAGGGACCCCATAACCTGTTTTGCATTGGAAAGATGCTTATAATTCGTTAGAGAGGCAAAAAAATTATATATATATACATATTTATATATAGAGATATGTATGTATATATATATATAAGAAGAGAACAACATTGCAACAATTCTGACTTTCAGAGGCCCTCACGTATGTCTCTACCGGCTTTTACTTCCCATATAATGGATTCTGGGTTAGACTTGGAATTAAAGACTGTAGGTGGGTGAACTGTGAGTGAAAACTACATGCTAAACATTTTTACAATATTTTATTTATATCATATTTATATGACAGCCTTCCAGTAGGCTGTCACCCATATAAAGCAAGTCTTTCCACCTACCTAACTGATCAGAAGACAAGCATTTTCACCATAGACACTTAAGCACTGAAGTAATTAGCTCAGCAGGCTTTTCATAGTGTTTCATGAGCATTTAAAGAATCCTTTGTCTCATGAAATCACCAGCTCTTGGGGAAAGGCATGGGCTTCAAGCCATGTATGCGCCACTGTTTCTGTGGACACCTAATCTTCCCATTGCTGGGACACTGATATTTACTTCTGATTTTACAATGTGTTTTTCTGTAATTCTGCATTCAAGAAACTAATGCTGATTCAGCCACAGACTTTAACGTTGCCCTCCTAACTCACTGATCTAGCTAGACACATGCAATGTCCATTTCTTTGTTATCTGAATGCCTGGGCAGAAAATTCCACACCAGTTGTCATGAGGAGTAAATAGAGTAGCAACCAAACAACTGTGCAGTTATGAAATCAAGTTTCTCTCAAATGTGCTTAGAATCCACACCGGCTGTTCCACTCTTCTGATTGCTTTTTGCCAGAGCTCATTTTCTGGGTGACATGGGACAGCAAGAAGCAGAAAGAATTTCTGCGAAATGACTGCATTCTCAATCTCTGGGCAGTGACAAGAGCAGCACAAACTGACCTTATCTATCACTGATGAATGCTCCCCATAAATACAAACAATGCAGGAAAGCAGCTGATATTGCAGCTTCTTTGGTAAAACTCCATGATTTAGTGTGTAATACAGCGGCGCTTACAGTGTAACTTTACTACAGAACTCCAGGATTTACGGCAGTTCACTGTGCAAGAACATTGCCAAACACAGAGACTGGTATGAGGGAGAATTCGAAGAGTAGAAAGCATGGGTAAATATAATACACGGTCTTTGCTCCTTTTAGCTGCTTTGTTTAATCTTTGATATGTATTTACCAGTTAGCTGAGAGACTTTTGGCGACCTAGATCAAACAAAGCTCTCATGTGTGTTTATTTTTAATACATGTGTACATATATTCACACAGCTATTGCATAATTTATCTGGAAATGTGGGTGAAGAGTTACAGGTAGGCTTGTACAGTAGTAGTTGCACAAGAAATATCCATAACCAGTTGATTTTTCTTAGAAGAAACTCTGATAAGGATTTTTGTTTGGTTTTATTAGTCTACAAAACCCATTTTGTTTCATTAATGCTACTGTATATCTGATACTTCAGATGTCAGAAGTACTAATAGAATATAGGCAGTAACTATAAATACTGCTTATGCCACAGATCTTAGAATATATCTTTTCCTGACTTACAGCCTTTGGTACTCACCAATCTGCCTGATTTTGATTAACAGGGAGAGGGAAAAAGGAGAAGGGTGGATATGGGGGTTGAGGGGCAGAACATGACAGCTGTTCATGTATTTTATGTTTTGAAATCATAAGGAAGACAATGCAAACGTAATTTAAGATAATACATTTCTCGCATTAATGTTGTTTGTTACCATTAATTCATCTTTGTTGCTGGTAGGCACACACTGCTGCCTCTCAAAATCTGTGACATCTTTCTGTCTTGCCTTTCGACATCTAGCGGCATTGTAATAAGACATTGTATGGAATTCCTTTATGAATATGAATAGAAAAGCTCAATAGATATCTGAATGATGAACATTCATTGCAACAAACCATGCTATGCTGTCCTGTGACATGTCTAGTAGGGACCGGAAAAAGCGGCATCTTCATTTATTTATTTTTTCAGCAGTGGTCTGAACTTGTTTTTCTTCAGCACCAGAAAGCATTGCAGTAAGTGTACCACTAATATCCTGAGGATCCTCACTTCGTTTGCATTTCTTTGCATGATGCTTTAGGATGCTTTGTCAGTGTGGCTCGCTGGCTTCACTGACTCCTGTTGCCCTCTGCAAGAGGAGCCTTAAGCAAAGCAATGCACTTGCTCTCTTCCACCATTATCACTTTGATAGATGTTCTCCCAGTGCAGTGCTGCGAAAAGCCATGTTTTTTAGGAAAGGATAAGTGAAACAGTAGGGTAAGGGCTCAGGATTGTAAATAAGGTAAGGGCTCATTGCTTTACTATGAAAAGTATGTTTTTATTTATTTTTTTCTTTAGTGCAAATCCTATGAGCACCCAGATTTAACTTGGTAAGTTCATTGAGAAACTCCCATTTTCATGTTGCATGGGTAGGACTATGGTATAGTACAGTATTACTGTGACAGCTCAGCAAAGATCCTTGAGCATGTACCGTGTTGTAAATCTGCTGTAACAGAAGAAAATGTTCCTGGTCACTTTAGGGGGTGGGAAGGTCTCTTTACTCTCCTTCCCCTCACTTTGCAATGGAAATCAAGGCAAAGTCAGCTGCAGGTCGTAGGATCTCAAGCTGCCTGTTTGTGACAGTTCCCATCTTAGCATGTTGCTGTTTGGTGTATGATGCCTTCTGCTCACTCTTTGGTGTCTCTAAAGCTTTCAGTATTCAGATATTCAGCTTTAAAAGCTTTCCCCAATTTAACACAGAGCCCCTGATGCATCTCTAACTAGGGAGGATAATTAGATGAACCAGGCATACAACGATGTTCCACTAAGGATAGTCTCTGTGACAAACCTTTGAAAAGCAAAAGATAAACTCCCACTGGAATACATAAAGAAGCAGTAACCATATGGGGATTGTGATGTTGAATATATCAGAGAAATCAAGAAAAAATATATATATCAGGATAAGTCAACATATGGCAGGCATCAGCAAGGCTTAGGTATTCTCAGCTTGAACTGTGTGTTTCTTGCACAGGTCACAGAATAAATACTAAAGCCAGGAAAAAAAAAATATGAAAGATCAAAGTTTGCACATGAGTTAAAAGCAACTCAACGTGCAGGCACAGCAAGTAATTTGTGCAGCAAAATGAGCAGTGTAATATATCGCAAGCCGGTGCTTCTAACACCTGATTGCAACCACAGGGATACAGCCACCTCAGTTCCTTCGCCCTGCAGCCTGTTCCTCTGACCACCAGTATTTGCATTTTGAAAAAAGAGCAATCAGACCTTGTATCTCAGGACAGTCAGTGATCATATGAAGGAATAATTAGACTTTTCCTTTGCTCAAATCTTATACAATGCTGATCATCATGGCTTCTGAAAATGCACTTGAAACAAAAAATAAACCATTGTTTTTTTCTCCCTTCATTTCTCAGGAATTGCTTCCTGTCTCTTTTTCTTCTGCTGCTCAGGACTGTTCAGCAGGTCAGGTATGTTTTAGAGAAGTCTTCTGTTCACTTGGGGCATCAGGCATCAGCCCCAGCCAGCAGCAATGTAACTGATTTGACAAAGCAACAGTTGGGTGACATCATCTATGCCAGGAATAGTTTCCTCTCTTTCTGGAGGCAGTTCGTACATTCAGAACTGGTCAAATTTGTTTTGCAATGCACCAGTCTATCATTTGATGAAAGTGAGTTAGCAATTTCCAAGGTAATTCCCCTATTTTCCTGCCAACATCTCTGACAGGAGCCCCTGGGGAAATAACTATTAAGCAAACATCTGCGTGTGTCCTATCTGTCAGTATCTCAACAACTCCAGTAGTGGGGGCTGACATGAAGGACCTGCCAGCATTAACAGAGCCCAAATTCTGAGGCAGCTGAGATTAGCACAAACTCTGACTCAAGAGTGATAAAGACCTAGAGATATACTGAACAGTGCAAATTGCTGTTTTCCTAAATGTATTACGTTCACCTTGATACAATATATGTCAATTTTTACAATAAAAATCTCCCTTGAGAACCTACTGCAGGATTAGTATTGTCATCTGTCTAGTGTCATCTGTCTGGTGATGATACATCGTATTGTCATCTTGTCAAAATGATTAAGTGAGCTAAAAAGCTAGAATTTTAGCAGTTTCATGATAAATAAAATGTATGAAGTTCTTGTTTGTCAGCACCTGCTGTGTTTCAGTAATTTGGCTCTGAAGGGTGAGGGAAAAGAAATAAAAGACAGTGGAGAGAAAGTCAGCTAAGGAAAATCATTAATCTTGAGAAAAATAAGATAGGCAGATTGCACAATCAACCTTAAAATTAAAATCACTCAACAAATGGGCAATTTTATTTATATTTGAGAACAAAAATTAAAGAGCAACTTGCTACTTCACATTCTTAGAAGTAAAATTTACATGACAGCTGTTACCTAGTATCTTCTACAACATTTTCAGGGGAAGAGAATAAATTAGTGTCCTCCTTGCCATAAAATGGACCAGTGAATAATTTCTAACTAAGCCTGAAATACAGCTTTGCATAATACCTAGGTCAGGACAGGTTCTTCAATTAGATCATGAGTGCAACTGTAATCTTATGTCATCTTTAATATTTATTAAAAACAGGGAAATGTTGCAAGTGACATTAGTGATGGAGGCTATACTGTAGTTACCTTCTTACAAACTTGTAATCAAGTTGAAAACATTTGATATTTTGGATTTAGATGTTACACACACATTCCCAATTGAATAAAAGTCAACCATTAAATTTGATGTAGGACTGCTACAGGCAATTGTTGGGCATATGCAGTGACCTTCCATGGCATCCTAGATTTATGTGCCTACTGCTATGTCCCAACCTAAGAGAGCATGGCTGATTTGACGTGCTCACTACTGCAATCAGTGGGGAGAAACAGAAATCATATTTAGTCCCCATAATATAGATACCTATTAATTTGGGTATTCAGCCTAGTTCCCACTGACTGTACAGGATTTGGCAGCTTTGGAAAGCAGCTGTTACAGATATCAACCTTACTTGTCAGTCCATTGGTCAATATGGTCCTAAATATTCATGTTTCGTCTGCTCTTTTCTGTCTCATCAGTTAAAAACTCTTTCAGCCATTCCAAGAGCACCTCCTGGACTACGGATAATGATAGGCTAAAATGAAGGACCAGGCCTTTTCATGAGTTCCTTCATGTCTGGTCAAAGGTTCATTTTCTGAAAATGAATAATAATCTTTCTTCCCTTTTCCTTATCCTGCTGAAAGAATATCTCAAATATGTAACAGTTAAGCTTAGAAATCATTACAATGAAGTTACTGGGAGAGTCATTTCCCTAAATAGCTACCACTGGGAGCTGTTTTCAGAGTTTAAGCTTGAAAACACAAGAAAGAAGATGTCCTAGAATATAAGTAAACTTTCAGTTTGCATTTTTAAGGTTGCAAGTATGAATAAGGACATGAGGGGAGTAACAGCATCCTCTTTGAGCAGAAGATTTAATTGTCCTAGTCATGTACCAGAATGTCCAAATGCTGTCTATCACCCAAAAAGATTATGTGCAAGTGTAATGAACCATGGAAGTTGTTAAACACACCATCAGTCACACCTGAGTCTTGCAAATGACAGAACATTACAGGATTTCTTGCTGTCTGTGGTGGCTACGCTCGGCTGCTACACTTGGCCTACGTCTTGCTCAGGCCTCAGTAGGCCTCAGTGAGATCACTCCTTGAACAGGACCCAAGGGAGCTCCAGGCAGAGCTCATTCCAGGAAACAACCTGATAAGGAATGTGAGCTTGACTACAAATCAATCACTTTACCTAATAAACATGAGAGGAAAAGCTGTCTCAGTGTCCTTCTTCTGTTATCTACAGAATGTGATGAAGTCTGACACTGCCTTGCTCCTGTGTTCAGGGCTATGGGGGAGGAAGGGGGGATTGCACAACCTGATTTGTAAACAAAGTGTAAAAAAATCTGAATCCTGGAAAACTCCCGACCAAAAGACAATGTCCTCGCAATCCTATAAATTTTGATCCCAAGCAAGAGCTCTTGGAGCTCTCCAGGGAGCAGAGCGGGCTGCACCCTCAATCTCCCCCTGAGCTTGGATGCCTCTCAGGGTACCCCTGAGGGGAAGCATGTCATGGGGCTGACTCCTTGAAGAACGAGCTGGTCTGCAGACAAACGCTGATGAGGGATTAGGGCAAGTAATTCCTTCTAAGAGGGTATTTCGGAAGTGCATGGCTGGATTTAGACCCCCAGGACCCCGCAGTAAGTCTGGGGTGAACCTTGCCATTCACAAATCTTTAACTAAGTCACTGTTTCTATTGTGGTGAATTCCTTTAGATCATGGTGTTAATTGGATGATACTTAGATACTGATTAAGTGCTGTTAAAATCATATAATCTAAACTTGTTTTTTTGCTATAAAGGTATATAATAAATCTTTAATTGCTGCTACATTAGAGTTGTGTAAAATCTAATTCTGCAATGCTGGCCTAGTCTAGTTTGAAACAGAAAGAAAGGGCAATCTAATGAAGAATTAGGATCTCATAAAGTGTCCAGGACTACATGAGCATGTTTATACTATTGCTCCTGATTCCAGAAGAGGAGAAAGAGTATCAGAGCTAACTGGCTGTTCTAGTCAGGAGTTAATACTACAGCTGTGGGCTACAGCTGTGGCAAAACTTTCCCCAGTTAGTTTTTCAGACTTCAAAGTTACCAATGCAGTATTCAGTGTTTTCTGCTCAAATATTTCTACAAATCTGCAGTTAGAGACAATACTTTTGACAACAGTGCTATCTGTATTTCCCTGCATTTAAACAAATCTTTTCACCAGTTCAATATAAGAACATGAACAAAGAAAGTGTTTGTATAGTAAGGACATGCTCCATTTCCCTCTCAACAGATTGAACTTGAGAGTCAGAGAACAATACTGTCACTGATAGAAGCCCCAGCACGTTCGAGTTCCAGGAGCACAAAGAAGAGGAAAGCTGTTGGGAGCAGGTCAAGGGAGCAGGTCAAGAAATCAGTACTGTTAAACATATGGGAAAGAGTTAAGTGTACGTATCAACTGGAAAGCTGTTGACGGGGGATATTCATATACCACTACTGTTATATCCTGTGTTTTAGCTGAAAAGCTAATTTCTTCTAACAGCCTCAGTCACAAAGGCTTTTCTTTCTTATGATCATCCTAATTGTTTTTAACCTAGACTACACTATGACAGCAAGTAAACTATGCATTAATTTATTTCCTCATTCCAGTCACTTACAAAGGTAGTTTTTTCTGCCTGATATTATCATTAATAGCTACAGAAATTAAAATGTAACCATAATGTAAGCTTATATATTTGCAGTGAACTTCTGATGCCATACAGCTTAGAACATGGCTAAAAGCACCATGACACATTTTCCATTTATATCAATAAAAAACCCAATTATCTGCTTATTAATAGTAGAACTATTAGCTTAAAAATACTTCTGTAAGAGAAAGTGTCACCTCCATTATGTGATGCTGAAGTTTGGACTGTGCAAGCAGCAATAAAATTACAGTGTTTCGGCACCTTAGTAAAAATATCTTTTCACCCAGCAGTTGATAACAGAATGTGATAATGTCATGTCTGAATTAAAACAACAAGAATACTTATGCAGTGGTCTACCAAAGAACACCCAGCATAAAGAACACACCTGTCAAATATATCTATTTGTTCCACATTCTCATTGTTTAAAAATACATATCTTACATGTTCATTTCATGAGACTGTTAGAAACCAAGACCTTTTGAGATCCTTACAGTGGCATCAGTTTAATACATTGCAATGATGGATTGATAGCAAATTGCTTTGTTAAAATAGACTTCTAGAACTGCACCAGAGAGCCTCAGGCATTTCCTAAGCAACTTTCTAATACTATTTTATTATACTCCTCATTGATATATTCAAGAGCACTTGTTTGTATATGATTTCTTCAGACATTTGTCTACAGAAACCATGAAATCAGGCTGCAAAATAGCTATTTCTCAAAAATGAATACCTCCAAATACAGCTCAGACTTGGTCTCACACACAGTCTCCAAGGCAAGGGCAATTAGGAATAGTTGGTGCTAGAATCACTTTTACTTTTATATGGTTGTTAAGCAGGAATTCTGGAACCCTCAACAAAGCTTATTAACTAAGAATACAATAGTCCACATTTTCAAAACTCACAATTTCTACAAATCAAATTAAGGATCTCTCATTAGCCAAGCACGTGCATGCACATAACTCATTTGCTTGCAGCCATTTGCATACATCAAGTACACAGAGGTATGGGTGGATACATGATCTATAAACAAACAAGTCTTTAGATTAAATAAACACATCTGTGTCTCAACCTATGTTGTTGCCCTGGGCATGAACTCCATGTAGCAAGGCACAAAACTGGAATATAAGGGAGACACAAGAAAGTAGCCACAGGCAGTCATCGGAAGCAGATGCCTGGGCGAGCACTGGGCAGTCAATGAGGACAACCAAATTCTCAGGCTATCCCATAGCTAGGCTTCTTTGGCTGGGTGCTAGGTTGATTTGCAGCACACAACACATGAAGTCCACGAGCAGCGGCTCATGTCTTCTAAAATCACACTACATGCAGCAGTGAAGGACTCCAAATGAGACGGGACAGGTAAAAGCATATGATCTTTTCAGAGCATATGATGCTTTTGCAGAGGAAATAATTACCTCAGAAATTTGTTAGGTGCTTTGGAGAAGTGAGTGAGCTCACATGATCAAGTTGGTATATTTAGGTTTAGATAAGGCTCTTCATGGCATCTCACTCTGCTATGGAGTATTAGAGAAAGGATACCAGAGCACAGAGACTGTATCTCTCCAAAGGCTCAAAGCAGCAGAGCAGGACACAGAATGTCCTCTCTTAGAGAATAACTATTTGAAAGATAGGAAGCCAAATATACCTTTTATATTCTAAAAATACCTCCTCTTGCCAATTTGATTTTATCCCAGAGATGGTGATATTTCAGTGCTAAGCAATACCACTATCTCCCCTACACACACACGGTGAATCTTAACATTCAAAACACACACTGTGGTGTTTGATCAAACGGAATGACAGGAGCTTGCATTTCCATGAATGCATCGATAACAACTGGCCTGCGTCCTCTCTGCAAACCAGGAGGGAACCTGTCAGGCAGTTTGTTGCTGATAGGAGCCAAGATATGTAAATATTTCAGTGTTGTCCTTCCCCCCAATCCTTCCCCCCCCCCCCCCCAGGACTACATCTCTCAGGTGGGAAGAAATAATAATAAAAATAAAAGCTTAAATTTTTAAGCTCCAATCTCCAAGCTTAACATCTCAAAAACTAGACAGCAAAGAACTGTTGTTCATAAATGGGGCTAGAGTTACCATTGTACCACTGCATAGACTAGATGTGCAATTTTCCAATGACTCTGCTGCATTAAGGGATAATTTTGTGATGCACTGACTCTTGTTAAATGGGATACATTTTTTTCTTTGCTCTTCTGATACTTCAGAGAAAACAAAACAAAACCAAACATAGCACAACACAAAAACACACTTCCTGGTATAGAAGCTTGGCATATCATTGGGGGAGAAAAAAGGGAAGAAAATGGGAAAGAAATGGGAAAGCACAGGAGTAGAGAGACTCAAGTACGATATATGATTATCTCTCTTTTGCCTTAGCTATAAGGAAACCATTGCACACTTAACCTACTTTCCAGATTTACTTTGTTTAGTACAGCCTATGAAGATTTTAAAGTAGTAGTTCATAGAGGGCAAATTATAAAATGAGTAAGTAACAAAAATGACACATTGATGTGTATTTTGCTCCCTATCGTGAATATAAAATGACTGTGACTTGATATGTGTCTGGTCTCTCCAACTCGTATTCAAATGATGTGACAGTGTTTTAAGCTTAAATTGCCACTGCTCATTTACAAATGAGCCCATCTTTTAGAATTAGAAACAACTTAGAAATCAGTCCCAAGCTGTAGCATACAACTACCTCTGCTGCTTCTTGGAAAGGCATCTGCATCTCCATTTCGGTCTTCACTTCCTCACAATCCCTTCCTGATAATAGATATTTTATCAGCCTAAGCACAAAGATTAACTGGATCCTTACCAAAGCAATGAGAAATAGTATTTCTTCCTAACTTTGAGTTCATCCAAGCTTTTTTTCCTCTCCTATCCATGCTTTGTAAGTGTATTTTTCCTTCTAGTATAATATATCCAACACTTGCTATGAATTGCATTATCCGGAACATAACCAAAATTTTGCCTGAGGGCTGCAATGGAAATTTCTCCAAGCCCTCAGGAAGGCTCTGATTCCCCAGGATAGAGCAAAGAGCATTTACCTTCTTTTTAATTTGGCCACATGGCCTGGGAATGCAGATATTTTCAGCATGTATTACTTTTCATTGACTGGGTTATACAATTTCTGGCTTACATTTAGTATGTGATGTTTTAGGCAAAGATTATTTCAAAAGCAAGCCTTCCTTGCATAAGTGTTCCCATATGTTAAAAATGCCAAAATTTACTAAGTCAGGTGATTGGCACTTTATATTCCAACTTCTATCTTAAAATCACTGGGCAATCACTCTTCAAACCTGACAACTGACAAACTTGCTAACAATTATATATCTAAGCAACATACAAAAGAAATCAGATCTAATTATGTTATGCCATTGTATGGATTGCTACAGCACCTTGGTTTGATCTTACAATTTGGTATCACACTTCTCTGTTTTGAGTTTGGCCTCTCCATTTTCTAGGTAACAAAGATTACACGTTTATGACAGGAACACATAACCACAACTCTTAAAAGATTACACAAGAGAGGATTTCATTGTTGTTACTAGAAACCAGAACCTGCTTTGGGGCATGAAGTTCTGAAATCCAGGCAAGGCTTACAAAACTTCTGTTTAACAAGCGAAGTTGAAAAAACAGGTTGGTGTGAAATATCGCTTCACACAGTACTTCTTCCTGAGAGTACAGCAACACTACCTGGTAGCAGCCTACTGCAGCCGTTGTCCTCAACATCCACCACAGCTTCATGGAGTCCCATTGGCCTGCAAGTCACTGAGAAAATCACCAGCATTTTCTATGTTATATTTAAGCTGTTGCATTACGAGTTCTACATCAATAAAAGTCTTGCTGTGCTACGATGGAAGTCCAATTCGGCCAGAAGTCTCCTATTCTTAAATATAACATGTGAATGGCACCAGACAGGCTCTACCATTACTTTAACAAAACTGCAGACAAGTTGTTAAGCACAAAAGATCACTTTATTTCTCAAATCACACCTCTCTCATTCTTGAAAAGGTGGCATTTCTAATCATCACTATTTTAAATATATTTTACATTTTTTTTTTCTGTGAAGTTAAATACTTTAAAGAAAAATCCCAAAGAAATAAATACAAAGCACGAGTTTCACTTGACGGTTTGCTTTGAGCATTGTCTGGCCCTGCATTCACTTTGGAGAAAGAATTTGGCTGCTCTTTGAACCTCTTAAATGAGAAATCCAGAGGTAGCCTTCCTTGCCCTCCAGTAGCCTCTGCTTATCAGCTGTTAATACAAACTGTTGATACAATGCTGGAGCGTGCACAGAACAGCTTACAGCAGTTTAATAATGCTACAACTTCCGTTACAAATACATGTTGTTACTACGAAGGATATAACTGTGATGCAACTTTTTCTAGATGTACATAGAAAATGTCATGTTACAAAACGCTTGCTCGATGATGTGCATGTCTGCTGGTTAAAAGGAAATCAGTACGAACAAGGCTTACTGCCTTGCTGAGCGGATAACTTACAAATCCAGGCAGTTCCCATAGTTATTGATTGGATCACTGCTGCGCAATCTACAACCAGCATTCTCCCTGAAACCTAATTAGCCCAAATGGTTGGCAATGCATATCCACTGCAGTATAAAACGTTAGCAAGGTCATCAGAGCATGCTATGTGGGGGACTGTTCTCGTCTGATAAGCACAGTCCAACACAATTGTGAAGTTCTTGCTAACAGCCAGGAATGAAGGTCTGACACCACAATTTTTATGATGGCTGTCACAGTAAAAGATGGGTAAAAGTAGTCCAGTGCAGGCAATATCACTTTTCTTCAAAGAGCTGAGACCAGAAAGTCAAAGCACTTCCCATATCAGAAGCTGTGCTCCTTAAATGTTTTCTGTGAAAGAGTTCTGAGTATGAACCTGAATGGGTGTGCCTCTGAATTCATCCCAATTACATGTCTTACTCCAGGGAGATTGTGCTCCTGAAATGCAATTGCTGCCTAGCAGGCTGATTTAGCTACATATACGTGCATTTAAAGAAAATTCAAAGGCCATGACAAAGTATTCACTGTAGCTGAAACTTGTATCTGTTCACAGCAAGGTCTGAGGTAGTTTAGAACCAAGCTATGGAAAATTGATGTTTAGGAAACATGAGAAAGAAAGAAAGGGATTTAATACAAAACAAAAAAGTCAAGATGCAATGATAATTGCAATAGAAAAGGGGAATGTAACCATAGAGTTCTAAAATTCTGTCTGCCACAAAAGAAGAGCACGGACAGAAATGAGTGGAGGAAGTTAATTAATAGCTGAAATTCTATTTAGCCTGGTTCCTAATATTTAATTTACAGTCTCTGAGGGAACAATATTAACAATCACTGCAGAAAGAAAACCAATGATAATAATGAAATTGAGCACAGCAGAACGGAAAGCAAATTTTACAATATATTGGACAAAGTTAATAGACATGGGCAGCAAATTGTGAAGTAGTGCTGTATTTCTCAAAATGAGCCCGTGTACTCGGTGTGATGCTTGAATCCACAAGCAGCTGAAATACCTTCCCCACAGGTACTCTGAAAAGTTACAAATTCTTTCGAGGTTCACTTTTGAAAATGCAGTTTATTGAGAAAACAACACTTATATACAACTAGCACATCGAACAATGAAAAACTAACAAATTGAACATATATGAACATCATTTGAAAGAGAAACACGTACAATCATATTTGACTTAAATTGGATAAGCCTGCACAAAGCCTGACCTACAACTTAAGTCAACAGAAAACCTCCTAATGATTTTTCTCTTAAGGGTAACAGACTGCAGATTGTAGAAGTACAAGCTTGAAATGGGCTAGTGTTTCCCATGGCCACAGCCAGCCAAATTTAAATTTTGCTCACTAGCACTTGACAGCCTAGCAGAAATTGACTTTGAAGTCTGATGTGAATGAACTGAGACTAGGATACTTTATCCCACATAAGACAAAAAAGGGTATTAAACAAAACAAAAACCATATTGCAATTTGGAGGAAAGTTCCAGGGAACACTGCAGCAACAGCAAAACAATTCAAGGGAGGGAGAAAAAGAAAAGGAGTAACAAGCAGATTGGGGGAATCCTGCAGGAAAAAGTAAGAGCTGTGAGGTCAGGAAACAAACAGAAGTAGCTCAGACTACAGAAATTGGACCTTCGTGTTGCTCTTCCCATAAAAACTACTAGAGCCTTGCTGCCTACATTCTCTTCCTCTGATCAGAACTCATATTCAGCTAAATAATAGATTCCTTACCAAAATTCACTAAACTAAAGAAAAGGCCATGTCAAAACACATCTCTTCAAAGTCACTTCAACTTACGAAACAAATACAGTCTGAGCTATATATGCAGAAATGCATACGAGTAACTACATAGCAGTTTTCTCCCCCAATTTTCTTCTCCTTGCAACTCTGGCCCTTGCTCTAATTGATATGTTTCTAACCTAATCATTTAAGACCCACAAGCCTTCTACTACTGCATAAAAACATTTACTCAAAATCTTTACCCCTCAAAATGAGTATGTTACCTCATTCCTGAAGCAGACCCAAATCGTGCAACATCAATGCATGTGCTACTAAAAACAGCTCAAACTCCCAGAATTATCCACGTGGAATCTGGGACAGCAGAAGAAACCTGCCTCTGTGCTCCAGCAATCAACCCTTTGAGATTGTTTCAAAACTGGCTTCTCAGTGTGAAAAATTAAGAGAAATTCCTATGAAGAACCCTACAGTCTTTTAGCAACTGAAAATAACTAAAAAAAAAAAAAAAAAGAAAAAAAAGAAAAGAAATTAAAAAATACAGATAAATATGGAAGATGCCAAAAAAAAATTTCAGGGGACTTAACCGTGCTTCAAAAGAACAATCCAAAACTTTTCACTAAAGACAAAGCTTCTTCATATCTATTATTAAACACATTTATTGGATTCTAGGTATTAACCATAAACCACCTAGCAATTTTATCTCAGGAGTATGTGTCTGTGATGTAGATTAAAAATGATATGAAGAAAATGCATGATTTCTAGAAGGCGTGCAAGTTCTTCACTTCTTCTCCAGAAGGAAGCTGCAGCCACTAGTATTCACTGAGATTACATGGTGCAGAGTTTTAGAGGTGCAAACCCTCATCTCTACAATAATACAGCCCGACTTACCAAGATGTTTCAGGAATCACTTGGCACTGTTTAAACAAACAGCACTTGTTGTAAAACAGCAAAGAGGTCAGTTTTGTAAGCTCCTTAGCACAGAGAGCGGTGGTGACTCTGTTGGAGTCACTGGATAATCCTGAAGGTCACAAGAAAGCAGGTAAACTTCTTCTAACTGAGGGATGAGGATCTGCACAAAGAGAGTGGATGTGACAAGATGCTAAACACAGAGTAGATGAGTAAAAGTTCTAATGATGAAAATTACTTAAATTTCACCAACTGTGCAGCCCTCCTTCCTCTACAAAAGCCCAGGGCCTACCTGAAGAAGCAGGAGGCACTGGAGAGGCAGGTTTACACCTGCCTCTCCAGATTGAACTCATCACTCATTCAGTTATTTAGCTATAATAATATAACTTCAATGAACTGTAACTTCAATTTTATTATTATTTAAATGCAGAGTTGATTTTTCACTTAGTTCCACCACTTGTATATATCACAGTAATTAAACACATTAGCTTTGTGGAGCTTCTATATGTAATTTAACCAGCACAATCAACCACAATCAGTTCAGAGACAGTTAAGGATTCTGACCTAAATACATCATTAATTAAGAGAAGGGGAAGGGAACCAGGCCTCAACTGTCCTCTGGGATCTACAAATTATTGTTTTTGAAGCTCAGTTTAGTCCTCTACCAACTGATATGATGACATACAAGCCTAAACATTTACTCTTAAACACGTTAAGTATTACTGGCTCTGATACTTGCTGACTACTCCAGCCACAACAACAAAATGACCAAAGCATTCATTTGCCCATTTGACGATGTATTATCGACAGTTGTCAAAATACAAGCCAGCAAAGACTTTCACAGAAGAAAAACAACATTATAGCTTTTCTGCTTTCTGTTAAAACACAGCTACATTCTCATTCCATATCAAGTGTCTCTGAGGGGGTGTCACTGCATAAGCAGAGCTAACACATAGCAACCAGACAAAAACGACATTAACTTTGCCTTCTAATCTTCACACTGATTCTAGATGTACAAAACATTGCTCAATAATGAGTAGATGTCACATGCATTTGGTTAGAAAACAAAGTGGAAAAATGACTGATATCATGTGCTTTCTTTTCTTTCATAGAAACCAACTCTTATCAAGTTAGATACTAGACTGAAGACTCTCTAGGTTGATGTTATGATTAGTAGAGATGAAGATGCATTAAGTTCATTTGATCTTTTCAGCAATGATGAGAAACACTGAGCTCCTTCATGAGTTACCCTATTAAATAAGCAAAAGAGATTTGCATGGAAAAAGCATTATATGGAGATGTAAAGGAAGGAAAGCACAATGAAGAACAGATCCTTCCCTAAAAATGCTGCTGATTCTTCCCTCTGTGCTCTTTTACATTAGTCTTGGATTACCTTCCCTCACTGTAATTCCTTTTAACATACCACTCAATTTTGTTTTAGAGCTGCTTGACAATGGCTTGAAAACACAGCTGTGCAATTTTTGTTCACTTCAGAAACTCATTTTCCCAGATAAATAAGTTTTACAAATACTTAATTTACTCTTGTTGGATTTCTGGCCCTGGATTTCTGTGAATAAAAATGTTTTAATTAATTTGGAATTAGTTAATTAAAGAGACTTTAGAAAGAGCTTGGTTGAGCTCCACGTGAGTTAGACCTAACTATGAATTCAACCTATGGAAGAAAAACAGAGAAAAAGAAGCCTGGAGAATTTAAAGATAGCAATAACTATAGCTCAAGTACAAAATAGAATTAATGGTTCAATGATGACAATATAGTTAGTTCTATTATCTAGAAAGCTAACAAGAGATCTATTTCATAGTTTCTGGCAAGAATACAATGAACACCTGGTCAGTTCTGCTCTACCTCTGTTGCAAATGAAATACGAGTTAAGTGATCATGCACTTCTGAATAATTATATTATTTCATAACCCTGCTAGATCCTGATGCTGTAAATGTCCTAATGTTAAGTCATAACAGCACAACTTACTTCCACTGAACGCCAAAAAAAATAAATAAATAAAAAATCAGAAGAACCTACAAGAGCTGCATCTGATATTAAGAGTGAATAAATGAAGACAATAATTAGAAAGCATGAGAATGCTTGCACAAAAGCACAGATCAGTTCTATGCGGTATCTTCCTTTGCCTCTAGTAATTATGTCCTGCTGCCACTATGTTTAAGGCAGGGAACTATACTAGGCAATAAAGATATCAGGAGTGTTTGTGGATGGATGATGTTAGAAGACCACGAAGAGTTCCTTACACATTTCAATGTCAATTCTTAGAATAAAAAGGTAAAGGATTCACTAGAAATTTTCAAGTTGTGCCAGGGCTTGCCATAAAGGCCTGAAGGCTCTGTGACACCTCAGACTCAGTCACAGGTTCTAAGAAAAACTTTAAAAAGACTTAGAAAACTAAGAAACTAAAACTTAGAAAAAAATAAAGATTGTAAGAAAGGCCAAATGTGACTGACAATACCTAATACCAAAAATTTTGATTTCTCTGTATGAAGGGACAATGCTGAACTGATTTTTGTTTTGGATTATTTTGGGGGATGGGGAGTTGGAAGTTCTGTAGGAGCTGATTCTTTCTGTTTTGGGAATCTCTCCTATCTGTTCATTCAGATTCCTGGCAGAGAGCTAATGTCATGGGAATTAAATAGACATTTCTCTTCAGCAGTGAGTCATAGTACAAGATCAAAAAGGATTTGCAATAGTTACGGTCTGTAAGGCTTATTAGTATCCTAAAAATTAATTGTGCACATCAAAGATTACAAAGTGAAAATCCTGTTCTTTCTCTGAGTGCCTAAACTCAGAAGAGCTGGCACAAACCTCCCCACCCCCCTTTTTTTAAGCATTCTCTATAACAGTGACTATTAAAGGCTAACAGCTAGGAAGTTAGGAAGTTATGTCCTTTGCTTGCACACAACTTGAGAAAAGCAAACTTGTTTGATCAAACTGCAAAGAAATACTATCACTGACAAGGAAGGACTTATCTACCAAAGACAAGACATGCTCCACGCATCTTAGCAGTGCCAGCATGGATTACAACTAAAATAGATGATTTTTCTTTTTCCTTTTTTTCTTTTTTTCTTTTTTTTACTTCTCAAAGAAAAAAAAATCCAATTTTTTGGACTTACACAAAAGAATTGCGTCCCCAGTAGCTAGTCTCAATTTTTTCATGCTCCAAAGGCTGTTAGGCCATAAGGTAATCACAACCAAGACTAGGTGCTGGTTCATGAGCAATAAATATCCTGCCTCACAGCTCAGGGCTGTACGAGGCAGCCATGGCACGTATCACAAATGATATATAACGCAGTGCACATGCATCTTCACTCACAGACATCACAAGTCAGAAACAGGCAGTGGCAAAGGAGGGGACTGCATGCAAATGTCTGAACCCCAAAGTAATTTGGCAATGAAAAATAGTGTAATTTCCAGTCAATTTTACTGGAAACAAGAAAGCAGAAGCATTTCTCCTTTGAAGTTTATACCGATTCCTTGCTATTATTTGCTCTATTTCTTTCTGTTTTAAGCACAACTAGTCAGGAAATTCTTAAAAATTAAGTACTGTGACAGATTAGCGTACTATTTGCTATATTGATATAACTTATTTTTTCCGTATGGTTATGCAAAGGAAAACCATATTTATCCTGCACTAGCTTTCTTTTCCTCTGACAAGGTTATCTGTCACCAGAGGAGACTCCAAGTTCATAAAACTGGTTAGCTGACATTTCCAACATAGTATGCTTTGTGAGGAGCAGCAACCTCCTAAATGATTTTGCCAATTACATCACTATCATAATACATAAACACTTCATCACATACTGAAAGACCAACACGGAGCTCTTCCTTAAAGTCATGTGGATCTGGAGAGTGAGAGGCTGTGTTCTCATCAGCGTAGAAACATTTGAACAAGCAAAGTAGTATGCAATTTAATCCAGACAGACATAGATGGATAATCGATTCCATGTTGTAAATAGCCAGATCCTTTACAATACAGTGTAAAAGCATCGTATTTTTTGAAGATTATGAGAAAAGTTTATGCGAGGCCTTTAAATTTTTATCTCCAGAGTATAAAGCATTTTTTCTTGGGTACAAATAAATTTCTTCAAATTCTTCTTTCTGTATTCAGAAAAGTTCAGTTTTTCTAAGGCAAAAAAAAAAAAAAAGAAAAAAAAGGGAAACATAAGTAAAATTTAAGTAATCATCTTCATGAGTGAAAAATAAGCTTTTCTCAAGATGGAAGTTTGATTTAGGGATTCTCTTTTTGAGTATAAGAAATGACAATTTTGTACTTTGAAAAGTTAACTAAGGTCAAGATTAACATAGTATCCATTAATTAGTTTGTTGATATCATGAAGGCTTTTCTTGTCATCCCACTGATGAATGAGGGAATTTGCATCTCAGCAGGTAAACATACTTGATACTTCCTTAATCTACTGCACAGCATTTGCTACAGCCAAAAATAAGAGACAGTGGAATACGGAGTTAAAACAATTTTAAAAAGAGATTACAAAATAAAAAGAAATATGAATGAAGAATAACTTTTAAAAATAACATATATTCTGTACTGATGTGTTTCTTAAACATTTTCTTTGCTAATGGAAGCCTTCAGGGAATAAATATTTACTTCATGTGCCTTCCATTCTGGCTCAAGTCATTTTAGATTTTTGTTGTAGCTCTGCTTTTTTTTTTTTTTCCTTCTGTTCTCCTTGCCTTGGTTAGATTAGAGAGGTAGGTGTTAGTGGGGTACTTGATGAAGATTGAAGACCTATTTTCTTCCCCCCTTGCAGACCAGCCTGATTTGATCAAATTGAGGAGAGTAATGCAGACTCTTCATGTCCTTGGGAAAAGCCTTTGCCATTTCAGCATTTCCAGCTTTCAGACATGGTCCCCTTTGTTCACAGAGAAAAAGAAAGAAAAGGTACCAGCACAAGAAAGTCCTGAATGAATTTACATAATGTCAATGCGGCTACAAAAGCTTCTTTTCAACCTCCTTTATGGTTGGTGAGCATGTGAACGCGAGGTGGATCCAGGAGGGGAATGCAGGGAGCTAGTGCTTGCAGCTCGAACAGGGCGAGAAACAAGCTGTTGACCACCAGTCCCCACCTCTGTTGTTGCCACTTCCTTACAGCCCTCGTCCTTGTGGGTACCGTTTTGTGCTGGGCACTCAAAATGCACACAGTGAAAAACCTGGAGAGAACAAAAGATGAAGATAAAGCAAAACAATTAAATGCTGTCAAAAGCATGACCAAAATAAGATGAAATCTATTTGGAAGTATTCTGGCCAAATCGGTACTTAATCAAATTAGAATGTTTCAGCATGAGGTCAAAAACATCGTTCCATGTGTCATCAATATTGCAGTGACATAATAAGAGTGGAGCAAGAGAAGGCCTTCAAATTATACAAACCTTTACTTATGGCACCAAAATTGAGAAAGATGGTTCTAAGGCAGATAGAGATATTTGTATATGATTTTTCCTTTGCCAAGTAGCATAAATATCTACTACACGCTATTGGAAGACAAGAACAATTATATTGTTTTAAATGTATCTTGTGATGTAATTACATCCTCCAAAGACTGAATGTTCATACACATGAGAAATGAAATTTAAATCCTTATCAATATGATTCTATTTCAAGATTGCCTTCTTCTATAATAGCAACAATAGTTCTACAGAGATATCCCAAAGTATGTAGAAATGTATTCAGAGTGTCCAAGGAAGCTGTTGCTGTATCACATCAAATATGCCGTTTGAAACAGTTTCTGATGTTTCAAAGCAACATGGACTGCTGTACAGGTGATTGTTTCTTGAGTAAGGAAGTAATCATTTAAGTATGTTTTCAATTTATTTTCTACTTTACTTTTACTTAAAATTGATCTTGACGTGCTTGGGAAGAGAAAAAGGAGCAACACTTAAACATCATTTCTCACTGCTATGAATTGCACAGCTTTTCCACAAAGTAATATAACTATTTTCTTACACTGCTTTAACAATTTTCTGTTTTGTCATTTATTGTAGTTTTATAGCTAAACTTTGATGAACATTAAAAATTGAACTTAAAAATTATAGTCTTAAGTGAATCAAGTGACTTTTGAATAGTATCTTCTATCATTCATCCGGTAAGTAGTTCATATCTTTAAAGATCTTCTCACAAACAAGGGTAATCTCTTATAATCCTAACTAACCTTTCCCAGGCCCTTTCAAGTTAAAGTGGACAAAATACAATACCACAAACAAAACACAGGTATACTACATATTCGTAGAAGACTGCAGACTATTGTTTTTTTCTAACCTTTCTTTAATACACCTGAAAATCCTACTATACTTTTTGACCATCCTTGCACAAGTGTGTATAGAGCAGATATCTACAATGACATGTCTAAAGTAGCCCCTGGGTCTTTTCTGAGGAGGTAGCTAGTTTTTAATTCAAATCCTGACAGCATGAATGGAATTAATAAAATATATTCTCATTCACTGTGTTTTTGTATCCCCATTATATTTTCTTGTGCCTCTCAGTGTACAAGTTCTTGTAGTTTTTTTATAGAGATACATAACGATGCATGTTTATATTTCCACATATACACACATGCTAACAAAAAGATGTACTGCTATGTCTTCATATATATATGACTAGATTACAAATATATCTGCACCCATACCCACACACATACACACATGCACAAAATGGCTTTTTCTCTGCATTTCTTTTGATAAGCTTTTTCTGAAGCCAAACTAATTTCTACAGTGGCATGAATTTTCTCCATCTGTTACAGTTCTTGAGAAGCCAATTTCTGTGTTCAGCTACACTTCTTGAAAAGTCCCTTTTATACTCATCACACTCCTATGCTTCTTAAAGTAACAGCTATTGTCATTTTTTCCAGCCACACTTATCAGCATCAGGATTTACAGAAGAGAACAATATCTCATCATTGCATTTCTTTAATGCACTGCATTTCTTGAAAGGAAGTACAGTCTAATGAATGGGATGGAGATCCACAAGTCAGAAGATTCCGTAACTCTATTGTATCTTACACCAATAAGGTTTTTCATATAAAATTTTGCTTTACATATTGATGCATGCTTCTTAAAATCTCACTTACCACTGAGATTTAGCAGATACTAGCCTATAAAATCTGAAGTACCTGATTCTTAAATTACAGCTTTAATTTTTACCATTTCTTTCATACTAAATTCTTGATGGTCATCTCAGCATCTGGCAAATTAACAAGCCTGTGAATTTACAGAATCATTTTCAGTTACTCTGCCACTTTAACATATAGAGAATACAGCTTATGAAAGAAGCAGAAGATAGAGAAGTACAATTGAGCCTATCCACTTCATCTAATATTGAGATTACGTATTTAAGACCAGTATTACTAAAACAAAAAATCCTGTGTTTTTTACTCTAAAAAGGCTGAGATCACAGTTCAGCATTGTTCTCTAATGAATGTTATGTTATACTTCTCATGGATGTTTTAGGGAAGGTCTGACATACAAAGCAGGAAGGCCAAGTACACACACACACTGGTGCAATAATTTGTAAGATAAAGCTTTCACGTTTGCAACTAGATGCTCTTTCCAGGTTAGTACTACTGAAGAGGAATAACAAGACAAAAATGATATAGTCAGTTAAAAGTATCAGGTGACCTGTCTGACAAATAAATGATGATAAGAACTAAGGAAAAATAATCCTTTTGTTTATAAAAGTAGGATGTCTGTAAGCTCAAGAAAACAGGTTACATTTTTATCACATTCTAACATACCAAAAAAAACCAAACCAAAACAACAACAACGAAAAACAAACAGGTCAAGAAAATCTCTGTAAATTATGTCTTTCAACACATGGAAAATATGGTGGAGGAAAATACAAGTTAAAAAAATGAAAACATTCACAAAATGGAGAAATTTTACATTTTTGTTTGTTTTTGTAACTCCAAAAATCAGACTGTGCTTCAAAGTTAAAAGGTATGCTGTAGTTGTGTGCTTGTAGAACAAACAGGGTATATAAAAAGAATATAATATAGCAACATATGTGTGCTAATAATCTTCTTCCTCTAAGCTCTGGAAGGAATAAACTGTTTGAAAAATAAAATAAATTAGAATGGGGTACAATTTTTAAAGACAAAAGAGAGTAAGACTTAGAATGGCAACATGGGTTTATAGTTCCACATAGCCTTTACATGAATAGCCATAAACTCAATTTGCATATACTGATTTCACTATAGTTATTCAGTGCTCCATACAAATAACTACACAGGATATTAAATTCCTTGTAACGGGAACCAATTTGTAATCAGAATTATGTTAAAAAGCCCATAAAACTGTTACTCTTCAGGGCTTAAGGCTACCTTTAATAATTACAAGTTGGAGGTAATGTTTCTTATAGGTCAATTTGCTAAGTTTATACAATGTTCCTCATATTCTTTTATTCTTTTTTAATAAAGAGATGAGAAACTACAGAGATTGGCATGAGAGCAAATAGGACTGTCTATGCTGATCAGTAATGGAAAAGGCTTCTTCATGCACGCACAACAACCCTGAAGGCAGTTTCTGATTACTATTTCTGAGAACTCACTGATGAAGATTGAACCACACACTATAGGAGATGGTACTTAGAAAGAAAAATGTTATTTTTGGTTCAGTATACTCGTCAGCTTCTTTCTAATTGTCTACTGAAAACTGATGTTGACACCTCATATGTTGTCAATAGGTGCTCTAAAATTGGACATAATCCTATTTGACAATTCTGCCCATGTCTAAGAACTAGTCTTCCCTTATGCTAAATATGATCAGAAATTGCAGAACGATTAAGGCTAGATAGGACCTTTGGAGGTCATCTGGTCCCATCCTAATCAGTAACTCCTAATACTGCTGGAGCTGGCACCCTTTAATACCACTGTCTACAGTTCATTGTAAAGGGTGAAAGTACAATGTTCTGCGGTGAACTATGCATGCGGGCTGTAGACATGCATGCATAAAACACAGAAGCAGCTCTTGGTGCCTCTATTGTTTTGTCATGTAAGGTCATGATCTCTCTAAGACTTGCATATAATCTTAAATCTACATGTTGTAAATTGTTTCACTGAAGTCAACTGTAAAATACGGACTTCCTCTGAGGCAATACACAACAATAATAAAAGAAGAAAGCAAAAGTAAGCAGAAAGAGGATGATATTGCGCTGGGTTGTTGTAAAAGTTTTTTTTCTGTATAAAATTAATGGAAAAAATCTCTTCGGTCACTGTTAGTTAACTGATTTAGTGGGTTTGAAAATCAGTTATAAGAGAATCATATGCAAATCAGATTTTCTTATGAAGAATGAGATTTTTCTTATGTTTTCTTCATTAAAAATATAAAAGTCATAAAACCAATTAATCAGAAACTATACGCCTTTCTCTAGTGCACTAAAATGGTATTTTCATCATTCATCAAAATAAGGAATAATTTAAATACCAATCAAAATTGACAAGAATCAAGAATGTTTGATGGCACTGTGTACAGGTCAAAACCAGAAATACTTTGCTGTACTTCGTGTGTAAAAAAAAACAAACAAATGTATTCTGCACACTAGAAACAACACTTCAAATCTGTAGAATCTGGGAAGATGGTAACAGTTCACTAATATTTAAATACAGAAAGCATTCATTCTTATTTTGCTAGATTGCCGGGGGGGGGGGGGGAAAGCATGTACACTTTAGTGAGCATCATGAATTTCATTGCAAGATACGAAAAACTTTATGATTATATATTCATGAAGAACACAGGCTGTGTTAGCAGTTCCTTACCTCATTAGCTGTGTTGTGAGTTCCAACTATTCTGATAAAAGATGCAGGCTGTTTATCAAAAGTGATTGTTTGCCAGGATCTACAAAAAAAAATATCCAGAAAAACATACAAATATTAGACACGATCACAATAGCTTGAAGTAAAATATACAGGGGATCCATTCAAGTGACAGTACATAATCACTTAATAGGTCAAACAGAGAAACACTTTTCAGCACCTCAATTTCCAGTGCTACTTGTTCATGTTTAAGTCCCTTGACTCTGCTTATATACATAAGCAGAGTGCATTTATACATACCTTATGCTATTATAATTTGTATGCGGGAATAATATACATAGCATTGCTGAAAGTTAAGAAAATGGTAGCAGGAAAAAAAAAGCAACTTGAATGCAGAGTCTAAAATCCTTGACAGTGCTATTGGTTGTGTTAGATAAACCAAAGATCAGATAAACAAATGTAAATACATCTATCTGGTAACTACTCACGAGAAATCATCAATCATCTGAGCTTGGTTAAAGAAAATTACAGCTCCAGGAAAAACAATCAAAACCCCTCCATCCCATTCTGTAACTGGAGTAGTGGAGGCAGAGGATCCAAGCTTCCCTTGTACAGACCCAGTCCTTCCGGGACATTAAGTGTGACATGAAGCATTCTGCTCAGCTGAGGTTGTGAGGATTTCACCCATCCAGACATGGAGGCAGTGGGGAGAGCAGACTATCCCTTCCAAGAGCTAGAGTGTCACTTTTGGAGTGTAAGAGCTACACTGGGAACACTATAATCGGCCACACCTTTGTGTTCACAGAACATACTAACAGTGGAACAGAGAAAAGAAAAAAGAAAAATGGGACCTAGAGGCTTCAGTTTGATGTCAGTCTTCCATTGCACTAGATTAGTGCCTATACATATTGGAATGTAGTATTACTTTTTATTCATAGAACAGTAAATCTAGAGAATTTAACTGCTTAGCAAAACTAGACTCTACCACAGAAGGCTTCAGTAATAAAATGTATTAAGTATAACTAGATTAACTAACTGAAGAGAAAAAACATTGGATGAAATTTTCCTGAATGTGTCCCAAATACTTTCAGAAATACTCACAGAAGAAATAAGGGACCAAAGCAAAACTGGAACAAAACACCACTCCCCATCAGTAGAGTGCACCAAAGCCTTACAGTATTAACAGCTTTACTGTCACGTACTAGATTTTCACCCTAGCAGAAAGCTATCATCATCTCTGACACAAACATAGCATTTCTGGGTCTAATTTAGTTGACTATTAGGTTTTCAATCCTGTCAGGTTATATTTGCTTAAAGAAGATTATGAGCCTGATTAAGACCTAATTTCACGTAGTTTACTGGTATTACTGCATGAAGTAATGGATGTGATTACAGTTACTCATCGTAATAGAAACGTAAGGTCTGAATCAGGCCTCAGAGGTACAGCTGTTACCTATCTACACTTCACAGTTTATTTATATCCCTTATGTGGCTATGTTCTCCTTATTTTAAAGCTCAGGCTGTTTCTTCAAACTTTAAATTAAATATAAAGTGAGAATGGGCTACTCTTGACTGTCTCAAGATCTGAAAGGATGCCATGATTTAAGCATTTTTTCCCCTAAACAGCAGAACAATTCTTCTCAAGTTTCCTTCTCATATTTCTCTAGTATAGCCACTCAGTTAATCTTCATGACCAAATGCAGACTATATGGTCCCTTAGCTTTTAACCTTGAAATAAAGAGTCCCAGGATGAGCGGCTGTGACAATCAGACAATGGTGACACTGTTTCTCACAACAAAGGATTGCCACATTTTACACAGTGCATATGCTTTTACATTCACACGTGAACTTTGTGAGAAAAGTGATGATGTAAAAACCAGACCTCCCAGTTCAGTGGTTTGTAAAATATTCTAAAGCTGTTCTATACAAAAAGGGTTTAAGACCCCAAGGAAGTTTCTGAGAACAACCTATGCCTTCCTAGCCTCTAAGACAGAGCTTGTGTTCTGTGATAAGAAAAAAAAGGTTAATTAGGGACCACAAAATAGAATATAAATGGGAATGTATTTTTTATAGTAATACTGAGTGCTAGTCAAAAAGCACTGCTAGAGTTCAGAGCAGATTTTCCCAGGATGGCAGTAAATGACATTGTCTGTCATATGAAGTGACACCAAAGACAACACATCCATTCTGTAGTACAGAAGAATATGATGGATACTAAGGGAGGTTGAGAAAAAAGCCTCTGAAGATCCTCTGACAACACTCATCTCAGTCAGCAACTGCAGGAACCTCACAACTTCTTCCACTTCCCACTGCAAGTTCTTTCTTTCAGCTACACTGATTCAGATTGGATTATAAGTAATCTTTTAATAATATCAAAACTTGTTATAAAATAGTAAAAAAAAATTTGAAAATAAATTGAAAAAAAAAAGTTGACTTCAAAGAGAGATAGGGTTTTCAGTAAATTAGTATTCAGTAATAATATTAGGACCTAATAATATTCCATATAACCATCCAATAATATTAATATGAAAACTATATTTGGTCCTAATAATATTTAGCATTTTTGTATGTGTCCATTTTATTCCCTTCCCATTGGAAAAGAAGTCAAAATTATACACAGCTTGTAGAAGAGTTATTAAAATTCAAGAATATTGCCACTAGAGAATTAGTACTTGATGGGATAATGAGAACATCAGGTCTCTTAATTTATTTCCTTAGCAAAAAGGAAAATGCAAAACAGAAAACAAGCCAAATGGATTTGGAAAAAGTCACTTTTGAAATAAGGAAGACAAACTTCCATCACTAAAAAATCTGCAACAATTTTAACTGTAACAGTACATTTGAGAAGCTCGATATATATATATATTATTTATATTTATTTATAAAAAATACTTCTCTTGTACAAATATAATTATGCAGCAGAAAGATAATTTATGCAGTGTAACTATACCATGTGGGAAGAGAGATTACTGACAACAAATTATCATGGCATATCTGCTTTCTTTGTATTTCTTTGTATTGTTTGCTGATAAAATAAATTCACTAAGACTGCTATTGATGTAGCAAACCATAACAATTGTCCAGTGGTGTTCCTCAACTAAACGAAAGACATCTGAGGCAAGCCTTAAGTTTCTTTTAAATTTTCTTCTTTTGGTACAAGTTATCTCTTCTGGTACTCTTAAAATAATTTCAGTTTCTCTGCAGAACTTTTCTTTTGCAAAACATTTTGCAGATATGTAGTCAAGCCATGCATATTTGCTTATTTTATTCTTTCCTAACAAGAACTTCTACCCTCATAATTCCTTTTGATGGTTTTTACATTTTTTTTCTCCAAATTCTACGCATATCTCTGGTGTTGATGGCTAGAGTTGGAAGGAACCTTAAAGATCATCTGGTTTCAAGCCCCCTGCCATAGGCAGGAATGCCACCCACTAGATCAGGTTTTTCAGGGTTTAGAATATTTAAATATTCATGAAGTGTAGATCTTTCTATTTTATTATTATTTTCTGCTTTCACATCCTTCTTAGTGGTTGATTCATTTGGGATTTCCTGCTCAATTGTCAACAGTTGTAGCCATCACTTTGGGATGGTCATCTTTAAGAGAAGACTAGGGACTATCAGCCTACTCAGATTTATACTAGGGTCCTCAAGCTGAAACGCAACACTACAAGTTGTTTGGCCAGCAAAGGTCTCCTGATAACACAGTTACATTTTCCAAAAGAAATTAGCCTTGTTACAGCTGTATGGTGTTTTATTTAACACTCTGCATCTCACGTCAGCCATCCGACTTCTAACTCTTGTTCTGCATGACTCCCCTAAGGAGATGCAGTAATTGATGATTAGCATTCCAAAGCCATGCTTGCATCCTGTGAGCCTGTCATATTTAATTACATTTTAACTATATTCGTCTTCTATAATAGCCTGAACATAATTTAGATAATTATCTTTTGCTCTCTTATTCTCCGACTTTGCCCGTCTCACTTAGAGCTCCTTGCAACGAAAATCGCTTTCTCCGCTCAAACACATAAACAGACTCTTGGGCCAAGTGCTTTCATCTCTTCAACAGCAACAGCTGTCACTGAAAACTCAACGGCCCTGTGCATCCCACAGCCTATTCACCATATTATTCACAGGAAGAAAAAAAAACATTAGAAACCCCATCACTTTCACGTTTCTTCCTGTCTATTTCTTTATTAGCCTATTGCAAGAATGCAAAAAAAAGTCCAAGTAAATTATAACAATAGCTGGCTATTGCTTAAGCTATCTATAGCTCTCAAATAGCAATTCACCTCTTAGAGAATTTAATGGCTTTTCTCAGCATTTTAAATTCTTGCCTAGTTATCTCTATGAAAACGTGCAATCTTTCTAAAGATTTATTATACACAATGGGATATAAAGACTGACCCATCCCCTTTACCTTTATTTCTTCCTCCTCGAGAAGGAACAAATTAATAAAGAATTGAAAGCTTATCTCTTATTGAGGTTTTCTAACGAGCCACTGGCACTACAGAAATACTGCCACACTGTGGGATCACCAGAGCAGCTCTGATTATAGCTGAAACCAAGCTCGGGCCTAAGACATAAAACTTTGAGGAAGCTGTTATATGTAACCAACATTCACTAAGATGTAATAACCATATCATATTCATATCATGGCTTGCTTTAGGCTAAACATGTGAGGTTCGTGTACGCATGCTGCAGCTTTGCATTTTCCAAAGTGACACACAAGCTCCATTTTTTGTTCCTCACTCCAAGAAGAGAAGCGAAACAGTTGGGAAGCAAATGTGGAAATTAACCACGCACCTTGAAAAATTCCAATTACCAGGAAGTAGCCTCCATATGGCTTTCTAATGTTTGTCCACATATGCCTTATTCTATAGGTGAAGGAACACTTCCTAGTTATTTGGATGTGGACTTTTTCATTTACGACTACAATTTTTTATTAATGAAATACAGCATTTGTGGTGATGAGCGAGGGGACATTTGCAAAAGCAGATGAAAGCAAAAGGAAAGAGCACTTGTGTTGTCTTTCCATGCATCAGTCTGATGACTACTGATGAAAACAAGACAGCAACCAAGTAACTAGTAGGTGAAGCTGCCAAATAAAGCATTTTGCGCACACAGAAGCAAGCCAACCGAGACTCGAGAAGTACTGTAGTATGTTCTGCATGATAAATATTACACCTCCTGATTTATTAACAACTATTATATTAACCTCTGCTATGGAGTACCTACAAAATAAAGACAGAAGCATGCACTAAAATTGCCAGTAACATTTATTGTCATACAGACCTTTTTCTTTATAAAATACCCCAAAGATCTACCTACAAAGATCTACCGCTACCTCATAAATTGCCTATAAAAAACATGTTTTCCATTATAACAGTACTAACAAAAACCAAAGTGAAATAAAACTACCTCTCCGTTAAAGCTGTAATTTAACATATTAATTCAGAGGGTCAAAGCCATAAAGCACAGAAGTCAGTCAAGGCTAGTATCTGGCACAGCCACCCCTTTTTCATCCTGCTTCCTAAGCCACTGAATGGAAATGAGGATGCATGAAAAAGCCTAAGTGGACTCAGAGGTCATCTACGCTTTAGTATTTAAGACAAATTAAGCACAGTTCTACCCCTTCTCTTCCTCATCTAAAACCTGAGACCTAAAGCTGTGTCCATCTATCCTGCTGTCATCATGACAGCACACTCACAAACGGCAGCTTTGAAAACCCAGTATTTCTAAGGATGCAAGGAAGGTGGAAGCTTGAAGTAACAGCTTGCTTTCTGCAGCTCTCTTGGAAACAAAGTCACCTAATAACGCTTTTTGATTCTATTTATACTTGGTATCTGTTCAATGAACTATAACATACTTTATCCAGTCTACTAAGGAAAAAAAAAACAAAAAACAAAAAACAACAAACAAACATAAAGGATTTGCAATACTAATAGCAGAGGTAATAAAATAAAATAATCTGTTGCAGTACTTTTTACATAACTATGCTATATTCGGACAAGAAAATACATAATGCCACCCGCTCCCTTTGGGAAAACTCCCCCAAAAGTTTTTATTCTAAACATGTTTCCCCTACTGAATACACACAATTTAGAAACAATCTGAACAAAGCTTCTTGTAGTTACTTCTGTAGTTATGATTGGTCCCTCCACTGCTACGGCAAATCCAAACAAAATATCTGTATATAAGCATATATATCACAGCTGTAAGAACACTTCAAGAGACTGCTATAAACCTGTTATTGTACATGATTTGTTCTAGAAACTAAATGTGGAGATTTATTGTTGAAAACAAATGTGGGCTTGATAAAGCAGACTTATTAAAAATTCTGACATAAATTAGATTTGCTGAAGTCTATACTTAATTTCTGACTTCTTTAAAAGCCTTCTAATATAAAAGACTCTTAACAGAATCTCTGCTTTCACAGCTTCAGGGCTTACATTTTTGCTGTTTTAGAAACAATACTACATTAAAACATATTAAAATATAGTCAAATTGAGCAACAGTAAAGCTAAGTGTAGCAGCTGTTTTTCAAATATATCCACATGCCAATATAGGCATCAAGTAGCATTTTTGTATTGCATTCATATAATTTAGGTTGCTCGGATATTCTACAGATCTTAATAGGTTGTTTTTCTGTACTTCAAGAAATATACTTTATATTTTACAAACCTACCCCCAAAAAAAGGATTATCAATTTGCTGCCAACCATCTGTCAGAACGCCATGAGCTAAATTTTTATGCTGTGTCAGGAACTGTGTGCATTGTATGTACACCTCCACCCTTGGTGGATGGCAGTGGCTGTGGACAGCGGCCGTGGACTTGAGTATCTTGACCTAGGAATTCTTATTTGCATACTTTTCTGTGAACTATAGAGCATGAAAGCAGAAGACACACATGCCCAATCCTAGAGGTTGAATTGGCTTTGTTGTGTTTCCTCATTACAGATATTTATTGCTACTGATGTTCATTTCGATAGCAAAGATGAAGAGCCATCCAACACATTAACATATCCAGTAATACGAGGGGGCTGCTTGTACTTTGAGGGCTTCTTGCCCCTGTAATCCTATGACAGTTTGGAAGCTGTTTTTATTATATAACTTCTCGTACAAATGGAATAGTTGATTAACAGCAAATACATAAATATTTTGAGAGATATGAAGCAGAATCACGCTCCCTATTAATCAGTTCCTTTGTAGCAAGTGGTGTGATGCTATTTATCGCTCTTCTCTCTTACATTCCCTTGGGCACGATTTCATGGACCACTCGTAAAAACTTCACATTTACAGCAACCGCCCTTCTATTACTGTCGATAACATCTAATTGACATGTCAAACATCCAAGGAATGCACTAAATTGAGCTGCAGCCTCTAAGAAGAATGAAACAGTGAAAAAAGTAAATCAGCATGTGCCTCCTCATAACAGCAATACAAACGTATCGAGGTTTGCTAATGGAAGGGAGGAAAACTGTAGCTCTTTATCCTACCACACTGAATTATCTATTAACCTCAAGGTCAGAAGAGAAAGCCTGCTGACTTCAGACTCAAACTTGTGTGGGTTGCCTAGAAAAAAACTGCATCCAGAACTGCAGTAATTTTAGACATGAGACTAAAGTGAATTAAGACAAAAATAGCAAGTACAACTTCTGTTTCTGTTATGTTATAGAAGAGAAACAACGTAGCTGCCCTCCCTTGTGATTCTGATAAAACTAGATTTAGTATTTCATTCCAAACTCCGTACCTTAAGACTAAATATACAGATACAAAGTAGAAGAAGTTGGGTAAGATTAATAAGTATCATTTTAAAAACTGAGGAAACAGACTTATGATGAACGAGCATGAAATAAAGTTAGGTAAAAATTGTTTAAGAAACAAACAAGGTGACAAGAAAAAGGCAGAATGACTTTATAAATGTACAGTTGAAGTGTATTAAAACCCATTAAGCTAGATAAATTGCTTTACTGGGATAGAAACAAAATAATGGGATGAAATTAGGTAACACGATGTTCAGTACTAGCATCATGAAAAAAAATTACTGTGTGAAATCAGTGTAATAGAAAAGCAAATAGCAGAATATAGAAGCACTGTCCCTTAAAGTATAGGAAATAAACTGACGAAGTATTGCTGCAAAAAACACACCACATGCCACATAGTACTGAAATCCCCAAAGGATAGGCCTAAAGATGTAATAATTCTTCCTTTTTGTGATTTATGGATATAATCTGCCCAGGTACAAATACTGCTGTTAAAAAAATCAATGGATTAATTCTGTATATATCTTTACAAAAACTTTTTGTAATGCTAAAGACTATACTGGTTTTGGCCAGCATAAGAAGACATGTACTTTTCAAAGTTTTAATGAAATTAGATCCTGAATACCAACAATCTAATTAGTGCAAACCTTTGGAAAGAAAGCAGAACGCCACATTTAGCATAAGATGCATCAACATCTGACTGGCCTGACTATACAAGGAGATGTCAGCAGTTGCTGTGTTTAATGATTTTTCCTGCAAGAAAGGGAAACTGCAGACAGAATGGTAACTTAGCATCCAGTTCATGAACATTTGGGCATTTCCTATTCATTGGATTATCCGATGGCCCTATGCAACATTCAACTTCAAAGTAAACAAGCAGAAATGCAAAACAACGGTGCAAGTATTAGGCATCCCTTTCCAATCTCAAGCAGATAAATGGGCCAGTTTCACATGAGATCTATTATCTGGATGAATTTTGTAGCGTTGTTTATTTATAAAGGTGCTGAGAGTGTACATGTGTGTGGTCATGCGCATGCCTGCAGGTATGTGTTTGCTCTGACTCACTGAGTGCAATCCGATGTACTGCCACAGGACCCTTCTGTAAGGTAGAAGTGGTAGTCAGCATTGCTGACTTCTGACACAAAAGCTGTGAATTTGTGCTGACAGGAGGGAAAAAACAAACAAACTAACTAACTAACTAACTAACTAACTTTGCTTAACAAGATGTAAGAGACGAGTAGTATTCCTCTCCTAGTAAGAAAAATAGCTTTTTTTTTTTTTTTTCATTGAGCAGAGTTGGTAATAGCTGGAGAAGAAGAGCTGTTAAGACAACAGGATTTTCCTGAATTGTCATAGGCCAAGAGACTTTATGTCACAGGTTAAAGTGGGGCCCACGTGCTTTTCAGAGGGGAAATATTTCAGTCAATTTTCAGAGCCCATGTGAACAAGCAAGCACAAAAACAGGAGAGCAAGAATTTAAAATATCTGAGAGGGGCACAACACACTGAGGTAAAGCTCAACCACAGTGTAAAAGCAAAAAGAGGAATAAACCTACTAAGAGCAAGTTTTCTTACCCTATAAAATAGCTTTTCCATGGCAAACAGCAGAGAGTCAAACAGGTGGCATATTTAAATTGAGACTGACCACCAAAAACTGTAGCGCTTGTTTCAACACAGAGTAACAGCCTAGATTCTGACTACAGTTTTTACTTTCATTTTAGAAGACAAAATTAATGTCTACTGATAATTTAATTCTGATAAATAACATAATGATCATTTCCTATCATATTCACATTTAGTCTGCATCTACTAAATAGTGTTATACAGTGAAAAAATATGCAATATGTAAATCACCATCTTACTGATATTCTTTAATATTAAAAAGTGACCGCAGTGCAATCAGGCAAAATATATCCACATATTCATGCTGTAACTCTTGAGGAATACATTCACTTCTACTTCTATGCTATACAGAATGTTTGCAGACCAGATACATTGCTTCAGAAAGGGGTTGCTCAGATCTCCATCTTAGTGTCTCAAAATCTTACATTCTTCAACATAAGCAAATATTTCTTTCTATTTAATTCTCTTCATTTCAGATTTTTTTTTTTCTGTGCCCTTAGGCTTTCCAAAAGCATAAAGGTTTCATATTTCACTATTAAAAACAGTGCTTGTATCATTTGATTTACTTTTTAGCCTGGCAGAAATGATAGATCAAATCAAGAAGAAAAAGTACAAAAAGGAGGGTACAAAGTTTTGTGATTACATCTCAAGAGTATGAATATATAGACCGGGTCTCAGAGCTTTAGTATCAAGGAGCATTCCCTACCTACAAAATACAAATCATCTTTGTGAACTTAGTATTGGTTTTGCAAATCCTAATTCATTAACACTGGTAATTAGCTGTTTTGGTGGCAGATGTTGAAAACGGGCATGGTACCACACTCAAGTAAATGCAGAATAGAAGGAAAGTTGAGAATAAAGATGCTTCAAAATGGAAGGGGAAGAGTGCTTTCCCTCCTGCTATAGACTGGGATAAGGGCTCTTGACTTGGAGCACAAGAAGAGGGAAGGTCAAATTCCCTCTGCTCCCAAGCAGGAACTTTAAGTCAACTCTCAAATTGCCTAGGACAACAACCCACCCACTACAGAGTGCACTCCAGAGTACACATGCCAAATAGCTGAACATTCACTGAGCTATTCACTGTGCTATAAGGAATAACGAAGAAAGATGTCTCTTCCTTTTCTAGTGGATTAGGTAGGTTGGAGGGAGGAGATTAAATCTGTACTTTAAAGGAAAAGATATTTTAAAGGCATGGGGAAAGTGATGTCAGTAGTGGTAAGAACCTTCACTTCCTCTGAAAAAATCTTCCCCTTGCTTATATTTAATCTAATACTCATAGCTTAATCTCGTAGTTCTCTGCATAGAGAAGTTACTTTTCTGAAGAAGACAATATTCACACTGTTTAAAATCTAAGTACTAACTCTGCAACAACTATTCACTGAATATGATAAATACACAGAATGAGGCTACACAGTAACTGACTTCCTCACTTGCTGTTAACACCAACTGAAATAAATTCATTAATGCACTCATTTGCTATTGATCATTTATGCTATTTATTCACATGTGTTTTATCAGTTCAGAACCAGTAAGTCTGAATACTTCTATAGTGTGTTCCCTGGGCTCAGGAAAACACAAGTCTGTTTTGAATTTCAGCTTTTGTATATATCTATCCGAACAATAAGCAGTAAACAATCTCAGATGCTGGGTGTAACATCCCACCCCTGCCAACAAATATTCTGCCTATGAAGGAATGCTGTATCTCTGGCATTAAAGGAAAATATAATGGACTGAGAAAGACATTGAAATTGAAGCATATTTGACTTTACCTAATGCATGTGAAAAATGCAACAAAAAGCCTATGAGATGGTTGATGTTTCAGAATGACAGATGTACCATAAAATACCAAAGTGCATGTACAGTAAATGGTGAAAGTGTAAAGTAAATTAATATCATCTTTGAAGAAAGAGGTAGAACTACAATAAAAAGTCCTACTGAAAAGCCCTAGAAACTGCTTGCTCAAACAAAAACTCAAGACTGGTGTGCATCAGACTCTTTCAACCATTGCTCAGTAGACAGTGAGTTTGAAAAGCTGCTGTGTCAGAACAGAAGGTGAAATTGCATTACCCAACCCATGACTTTGCACTGGTAAATTCTAATTTCAATGTCATCAATTTCTGCACATTTGAGAAATCATCTGGAACTGTATGTTGGATTAAAACTCACAGGCATCAAAACGGGAGGCAAGGAATCTACAGGAAGGCCATGCTTCAGATAAATGACAGCACAACAGCTTGTGATGAAAGCATCATGACCATTTAGATGGCAGCACAAAAATCAGCAACTCTGGCAGCAGCTGGCTTTGCTTAAATTCAACAGGGATAAGTCGTCACAAAGATGAACATAGAAATGAAAGGATGGCTAGTGCAGAATATGCAAGAATGAGAACAGCAGCCAGAAACCAGACAGATCTAATCTCATTCATAACACAGAAAAAAAATCCCTAAGTGGCTAAACCAAAGACACTATGCTTTATAAACAGGAGCCCAGGAAGTAAGAGAATCAGGAAAAGGAGAGAGAAGGAATGTCTGAATATGAGAAACATATTTGGGGTTCATAAAACAATTAAGGCAGTCTCCCTCTCCCTTCTCTTGGGAAGCACTCCATTCCCTAAGTGCTTTCATCCTTCAAAGCAGAATGAAAATACACTTACTGAAAAACCCTCCTATATCCAGCCCTTGCAGTAAAGCAGTGGTTAACTGTAAAGAGTGAGAACTAGCTTATACTTAAAATGTAATCTCTTATAGTAAGAATAACTTAAAAGTTTGCTCTTCTATCACAAAAGCATTAGGAAGCTATCTGGCAAAAATCAAAAAGGAAAAGACATTAGGAAGTTTAACTTTGACTGAAACTTCAGTGTAACAAATAATTATTGGTATTTAATACAAATGAATAAAAATAATTAGATTTCTATTTTAAACGTGAGACTATCTGGGAGATTATACAATAGATATTTTACATGAACATTTTATTTGAAAAAACATTCAAAACAAAAAAAGTGCTAATAAATGCATTCTAACTCAATTTCTTACTATGAAAGTCAATGTAAACTTCGTTTTATGTATCAAGGAGAAGTAGAAAACCAGCACTTACTGTAAAGCATGATTATCAGAATATCATACTCATAAGTCAATTAAGCACTCACGGAGGAGTAAGACCTATTCCTTTCTTTAGGATTTATCACATTTTTTGACATATTAAAAAACAAAACAAAACAGTTAAAGTGAAAAGTAATTCAGTAACATACAAATCAGGTTGCCCATTTCTAGTGAACGCTAGGGGTTTGGAATACTCCCTGGGATTCCACTGTTGTCAGCTAAGGGTTTAAAAGTCTTCTCTGTGCTTAGTCCCTCTAACCCAGAAAAGAACAAATGTAATTTAGCTCAGTCAGCACACTGACTGAGCTATAAAGCTTTTTGTGTACATGACACACTTTGGGATAATAATTATTTCAAGTTTCCTTTTTCTCCCATCATCAAAATGTATTTTTTCTAGATGATATATTATGAAATATTAAAACACACATCTATTTATATCATTAGCTTGACAATTTTTAGAGGTCTCCAAAGACTCACTCAAGGCTTTGATTGCATGGGAGAAAAACACCTAAAAGAAGCAGTTACTGATACTACGAGTATTAATGGTTATTGCTTGTTTTCTCTGAGGCAGAACCGAGCTAACATCCGAATTGATGTCACTGTTACTGTGATGTTTTCTCCACCATCCTCACATTGACATCCTGAGAACATGGCAGTCACATGGCAAAGCAGAGCAAAGCAAAAAAGAGCTATACAAGCTTCAATGCATATCGTGCATGAAGAGCTGCAGTATGGTAAAGCATTCAAAGGAGACATGCACTGTAGTCTGCAACTCCTCATTACTCTTTCCAAGACTTGTTCAAATAATCCAAGCATATCTGTGGCTGAAAAGCAACAATGAACAGAAAGTAAAAGTGGAAAAAAACATAAGATATCAGCAATCTGAATACCTTGTGATCCCAAATCAATGTTAAGAAAGAACTTAAAAGAAACCAGGCCTTTTTAAATTAAACTAGACTCAGCTAAAATAAAAGCAAGCAAATTAAATACTAGATGCAGAATTTTCACGCTTCTGAGAGCCTCCTAATGTTCTGAAATTGTATACAACTCTGGTTTGTGACTGTGAAATCTTTGTGTTCAGTAATGCAGGTCTGTGAAGCTGCAGCTTTTTTCTTCTTTTGCTTTATGAGAATCTTTCAAAATACGAGCATATAAACACAAGGTAAAATACGTACTTCAGTGCCTCAATCGTTCAGGGCTTTTAAGCTCAATAATTACACAAAATGACCCTTTATATCTGTCTGACTTGCTTCAGTAGGCATTACTAGCAGCATGATGAACAGATTAATGAGAACCCTCAGTTTATTTTTCTGAAGTGAGACTTGAAATTGAGTTTAACTATGTAGCAATTTCCCAGACATCTTGCTTTACTATATTTCATCTTTGTATTGTATGAATGTGGCTGCACCAAGACCTGGACTCAGAGAAGACATTCAGATTTCACAGAGTCTCTGTGAAATTAAGCTTCATGTAAAATGGGATGAACCGTGGTCAAAATACACTCTGTTTGACAGGAGGTACAAGAACATTTTTTCTGTGAAATTAACTCCACGTACAATAGGATGAGCTGTGGTTTAAATACACTGCTTGACGTAACAGGTACAAGAACAGCTCTTTTTATCCTGTTCCACTCTGCCACTTGGGAGCTCAGGCATGAAACAGAACTAAGGATTAGACAAAAAATCAACAAAAATGTTATTTTCTCATTCTAGGTATGACAGGATAATAAATGCATGCAAGACAAATTGGAAACCACAGAAAAAAAAAACAATGTTAGCATATGGACAGTTGGAAAGGCAAAACAGCTAAGAAGTGTTCAATAGATTTTATTATGAGAGAAGATGGTCAGATGAAAGCGGTTAAGGAGAAAGCAATGGAGGAAAGTAGATGTGAGTGAATTCTGCAGATGGGATCACAGAGTGGGACAAGAGGAAATAACTTCTATGTTTGTGGCAAAGCATGAGGAGCTACATGTATGAGTACATCCATACATGTGCATGTATGAGAGATCCATACATGGATCTCTCTAGAGTGTTCTTTACCTGCAACTTGCAATCAAAGGAAAAAAGCAGTGTCTGAAAACTCAAAAGGCATGTAGGACATCATAGAACAAAAATTTGTAACACTGGACAAGAGCAGTAAACCTCAAGGTTGAAAATTCTTCTTGAAAAATTAACAAGACCAGTTAAATAAAAATAATTTTTGTTAATGAAACTTGCATCCACATCCCAAAGGACTTTTCACAAGAAAGTACTAATTACATCCAGGCAAACTATAAAAAAATTGAGAGGAACTGAGCTTGGAATTTAGGAATCGAAATACCTATTACATAATAAGATAATAAGCAGTGGAAATAAGAAATTAAGTTTGGAAATTATTAAACATCTATCATCTATCATCTCAGTGTACTTTGCATAATAAACATGAGTCCAGCAGAAATAAAAGTTGATACAATGCAATATAGAATCACAGATGCACAAAATACTCTGAGTTGGAATGGACCTACAAGGATCATCAAGTCCAGCCCCTGGCTCCACTGAGGACCACTCAAAAAATCAGACCATGTGTCTGAGAGCATTGTCCAAGTGCTTCTTGAACTTCAGCAAGCTTGGTGCCATGACCACTTTCTTGGGCAGCCTGTCCCAGTACCCAACCACCCTCTGGGTGCAGAACCTTTACCTAACCCCCAGCCTGACCCTCCCCTGTCCCAGCTCCATGCCATTCCCTCGGGTCCTGTCGCTGTCCCCAGAGAGCAGAGCTCAGCGCCTGCCCCTCCGGCTCCCCTCGTGAGGGAGCTGCAGGACGCCATGAGGCCTCCCCTCGGCCTGCTCTGTTCTGGGCTGAACAAACCAAGGGACCTCAGCCAGTCCTCATGCATCTTCCCCTCCAGACCTTTCATCCTTGCAGCCCTCCTTTGGACACTCAGTAATAGTTTTATGTCCTTAGATTGTGGCGTCCCTAACTGCATGCAGTGAGGCCGCACCAGCGCAGAGCGGACAACCACTTCCCTTGACCAGCTGGCAATGCTGTGCTCAATGCACCCTAGGACATGCTTGGCCCTGTTGGCTTCCAGGACACATATTCAGCTTGCTGTCTACTAAAACCTCCATGTCCCTTTCCACAAGGCCATTCTCCAGCCTCTTATCCCCTGTTTACATTTATCCAGGGTCCCTGGTGCAGAATCAGGCACTTGCTCTTGTTAAACTTCATGCAGCTGGTGATTGCCCAGTCCTTTAATTTGTCAAGATCTCTCTGCAAGGCCTCTCTACCCTCAAGGGAGTCAACAGCCCCTCCCAATTCAGTGTCATCATCCACAAACCTAGCCCTGCGACTAAGTCATTTATGAAAACATTAAAGAGGACTGGCCCTAAAATGGAGTCCAGCAGAACCCCACTAGTATTGTAAACCATTTGAAATTGAAGCCATGCCCTTCACCAGGAAAATTATAAATCTGTCCCTGGACAGCCATATAGACAGTTGATACCAATTGCCCTAGAACTGCTCATAAATAAACAATATTTATTATCTCCCAAATTCTATCAGAGTAGTCAATTCCTTTTTTTTCCGACTGGGAAACTGCACATTATACATCTGCTATCATGGATTAGATCCATTTCACAGTAACTGTACAACAGAACTTTAAAAAATGATACTCTGTTGATAACCGTCATGATAGCCTGTTTCGTATTTGTTTTTACAGGACTTATTTTATCAAAAGAGTCGTTAACTCTGAGGTCTGACTCTTACTGGCCTTTGGTATCTTGTTTTTCATTTGACTTTCAGCCTTTCTGTCAGCAAATTTTTCTAACAAGTGCATGACTATTTTTCAACACTAACATGCTCAAGCCGACTTATCATAAATGCTTAAAAAATAGAACAAAACATGGCTGTTTTTCATTACTGTCATACTGTGTAGAGAAAAACAGCTTATTGTGGAAAGTAAGAAAAATGCCTACATAGGGCATTTTAAAATTGGCAATTAGACAACAACCAGTATGCATTAATTGGCTCTCACTTAGGGGAGGTAAGGAAGCTTTCCCTGTGAAGGTAACAGACATCCAGTTTGTCTTGAACCTTTTTTAAAGGCTGTGAGAGATGAGGAGGTTAGGATTAGTCTGGCAGGTTCTGTCTTTGCGCACTGAATTATTAATTTACACAAACTACTACATTAAAAATATTATTAGAATAACCCAAAGCAGCATACCGAGAGTTTGAAGGGAAACTTTGTACTTCAGTAGACTGCCAAGATCTATATGTGCTATTTAAGCAGAATTTGATGTAATTTTCTTTCTCATTGTTTTGTTTGCCACTTACAAATCATCAGAGATGTCTGTTGAGGTTTGTGTTTGCTGCCTTTACAGGTCACTCTATCCCATGTGCAAGAGATGCAGCAAAATGATGTAGTGACCTCACAGAACACTTGCAAGGCAGCACACTAATGACTTCAGCAAAGGACTGTAACTCCACTGAAAGAGTATGCAGACAGAAAGCCAGGCAGCAAAGAGCAAAGCAAACAGCTCTTATCCACATGTCTTTGAAGACAGAAAAAGAGAATAGAGAATATTACTAGCAAAGTAAATTTTCTCATTGCAAGTATTCTATCTCTTTGAATATGGGCCCCTGTGAAATTCTCTTGAGCTTTAACTCCATCCACTTTCCTTTGCTACTGCTGCATATTCTGCACAGAAAAACAAGCAAGTTATTTTTCTAGAGTTTACTGCTGGATATTTACCATAGACCTGATGCCAGAAGTGCAAGCCCAAGATTTCAAGACATCATCAACCACCTAGAATTCACCCACATATCTAAAGATTTTAAAAGAAAAAGAAGTAATCTGGAGTATACTTTTTCAAAGAATTTGTATTTCAGCCTCCCACAAATACAAATATAATAATATTTAATAACAGATTCTCAGTTGACAGGTGCTCTGTGAAGTACCTGTAGTCAAACAGGCAGTCATAATCCCAGGGACATACCTACATTTATTTATTTAATTAACAAAGATGTGCATAAACCTAAGCAATTAGAGTTTGTATTTTTGAGTGCTAGGATGCCTAGCACTCATAAAAAATGAGGATTCGACTGGGACAAAAAAAGCTGCAAACTCCAAAGGAGAGAGAGAGGGTTGTTGCATTCATAAAAATATGGAGACTGAAGAGACAAGGGTGTTGTTGCTTCTGTCCTATTATGCTGTAGTCTGGTTATGGCAAGTTGCTAAATGTGAGAATCCTTAACTGGTTCCCTAAACCCTAGGATGAGTCAGGCACAAGGCACAAACATGGTTCTAGCTTATCCTTGGGGAGTGCTTGAATTGCTTGACTAAAAGGCATTCTGAGGCAAATTTCTCTCTTCTGGAGCTGTGCTGTTTGCATAATATACCAATGTATTCATGGTAAGGGGAAGGACAGAGACAGAATGAACTGTTAACCGTAACTGAAAAGTTAAAAGCCCTGTGGGAGGTGAGATGCCTGTACTCTGCACAAAAGTCCACAAAATACTTCATACAAGAACTCAATCCAGAACACATTGGATAAAGCAGCTTAAGTAAGAAACTAAAATCTCAGTACTAGAGAAAAAAAAATCTCTTGTATCTAACAGTATTTTGACCATTACCTTATAATGGTAAACCAGACAAATTGCACCATTTCTGCCTTAAAGCAACATCTGTTAATGTTGGTTAAAATCCAGCTCTCATCTCCTCTGTAAAGCTAAAATAACTTGTTTTTCTAGTAGAAATAAATCCACACATTCATTTATTTATTTATTAAGTACAGAAACTGAAAAATCAGAAGTGTCTGGTTCAATTTTCTCTTCTTTATTAAGATGTCTCTCTCCTTCACCATACTGAAACCTTTCCCTACGAGTTTTAAGTGAGGGGCTTCATTCAGTGCATGAGTCACTGAATGATGATGTCTCTTCCACTCTACATTCAACCATTGTTGAACACCAAAAAATGTAGCTTTTTTTTGCCCATAGTACTGCTATTTTTCAATAAAATGAAAGTAGTCCAGCTTTAACTGCAAGGAATTATGATCCTCTGTACTTAACAAGAAAAAAGTCCTATTTTTTGTAGACTTTCCCATTTCTGTAGTACTATTTATATAGCTTTTTGTTTTATGCATATGAATATATAATGTATAAATATATAAACATTTTATGTATGCGTATATATGTACATATAAATATGTACTATTTAGATGTAGCAATCTGCTATTACAATCAAAGTAATTTTTGAGGTGAAGTCACTTCAACATTTTTGAAAATCCTACTTGAGAAAAAAATTAAATATATTTAAACAGTTTTCTTTGGTGAGGTGGCTGTAAAGATGTGATTTGCTGATCATAAAGTACAAAAGATTTAAATCGGATATAAAAACTACTCTCAAATGCAAAGAAATCACCTGAAAATTGAGGGATGGGGCTGGGGAGCAGTACAGAAATCTTTTAACTTATTGCATTTACAGGTGATACGGTATTTAAATCTAGTTACAGGGGATAACAATTTTTAAAAGAAAACATTTTTCAGATGAAAAAAGATTCATGAAAGATTTTTCAAATTGATCCTTTTCTTTACAATGTTCTAGTTCTTGCTTAACTGAATTGTTCTGGAGTTCACTGAGCTTTTGTAATTGTAAGCTTTAGGACAGGGTCTTTATTTGTTGAGAACAGATAGAGACAGTGTTACAACACTATAAATCAGTAGACTAAATTTAAGACTGTCATTTTGGAAGCTGGATGCATGTCTGTCAGAGAAAGAAGTTAGGGAAAGTACAATTCTCTAATTCACATTAAAACAGTTCCTGCAGCTACTGCTTTGAGAACTGCCAGAGCACTTATGTTTTGAGTCAATAACTTGAAGAGTATACCATAGGCAACAGCTACCATCAGTTCAGGAATGCACCTATATTTGTCCAAGGTTAAGGGTTTCAAAAACCCCTGGTTTGAACATGGTGAACAGATACTTAAACTGGGCAATCAACTGGCAATTCCAGCTGCACTGTGCATACTTAACCAAATGTTCCTTTTGGCTGGTCAAGGCTATTAGTATCTAAATGTACAAGGATGAAGTGCAAAACATTTTGACTCTCTGCTCCCACTGCTGGGACAGACAAAAAAAAATCTATTATTTTCTTTTTTTTCCATTGCACTGAGATACCTTTGAAAATGATTACATATCCTTTACACTTTCTCCAGAACTGAAGGCAGAACCAAGGATTTCTGCTCATCAATACCCCAATACCCCATCTTTTACAGACAGTGAAAGAATGTGTCAAATTCTCCTTCACCTGCATATATAGATTGCATTGTAAATGCATCTTTGAATTGCATTATCCATTAAGAGATAGAACAGAAGCTTTAGGAAATGTGTATCAGCAGTGTTGCTAGGAAAGGACTGAATAACTCAACCATTTGGTACTAATACAGGATGGGTGGCAGCTGTCGCCACACAGCTGATGACTTCAGTTTTGTCCCACAAAAAAAAAAAGAAAAAGAATGTCATATGGAAAACTGACTGGGGATAAAGAAGGAGAGAAGTAAGATTTTTATAAGTCTGAGCCTCCCAGGGATCAGCTAGGAGATTATATCCTATCAACCAACATTCACTGATTGCTGAGCTTGCCTAGCTTCTGTATATGTAACATGTATAAATTTGCAGCCTATCTTTTCAGTCCCAGTTGGAATTAGAACTACCAAATTGTTTAAGTTTGCTGTCAACACTGAATTATTCCTCCACGTTAGAACAACAGGTTTTATCAGTAGACTCCATAATTACAGAAAAGCTGATAGAGAGTAAATATGCAGAGAGTATTCATACCTGAATTCTTATGATGGAAGTATAAAATAAAAATGAAACATTTTTTTCCTTTCCTTTTATCTTTTTAAGAAGCTTTGCACCCCCCCCCTCCCCTCGTGGAAGGGTCCTGTTCAAAAGCAGAGTACTTGTCCTATATGCACTGACCACACGGTCATCACTGAGACAAGGTCAAGCTAGGTAACTGAGTTCAGTGGTTGATCTGTGATGGTTTTGTCCCAGCTCTCACTTCCTACATCCCTTTCAACTTTCTTCATCATGCTTCTATGTGCTTTGGTGGGGGTGGAATACATTTGGTAAAGAAAATCCTTTACCCAAGCTCTCTTCCCTCCCCTTCCATCCCCTATCTTTTCTATTCCTTCTCTTTATATGGGGATTATCTCCCTCTTGTAACAGATGTTTGAAACCCCAAGCATCATTTCTTCATTTCATTTCTCATGATATGAATTAAAGCAAAGCCAGCAAACTCAACAAAAGGTGATTTAACACCAGAGTTACCATAAACGTGAACTTTGGACAAATGCTTAACTCCCAGGGCTCACAAACCAAATGTATGGATGTCAGGCTGTTTCCGAGAATGAATAATTAAACTGGAAAACATAGTACTTGTCTGGCTTTTCACAACTTGATCCTGGTTTGAAAGTCTAAATATTTAGCCAGATGAGAACCTACAACTTCCTGAAGTTGTACCTAGAATGGCCTAGAATTAATAATCTACAAGTGATGCAATGATCATTCTTTTCACGATCAAAAAAGTCATCTATTTAAATACCAAGCAACAGGAAAAAAATATCAAGTTCTCTAGTTCCGGCTTTGTGCAAATAAGAGGAAAAAAATTACACTCACTTGCAGGAGATTTTTGTGCGATCAGCCACCATAGTCCATTGTTGCTGATTTGTTGAGACCTCAATGTAGTAGCTGTAACTCCGATCATCACAGTCCCAAAGTAGCAACCTAAGTATAAAGAAGCAGTTGAGTGATAAGTGAAATAAACAGTAAACCATGATGCTTAAGTTTCCTAGTCCTGTATTTCCACCTCTTAAATCCTTTCTAAAATTACCTGTTTTTTTCTGGAAGGTGTCTCCAACATCCAGGAGTGTCCTTACTGTTTCTGTCATCTCAAACTTAAGAACCTTTATTCTCATTATCCTAAGGCCAGTAACTAAAGTTACAATAACCATGTTAATAACATTATTCTATGACATTCATCCCATTACTTTTAATGTATTTGAAAGTCAATAAATGAACTAGTCTATTTTGCATATAGCATTGCCTTCTTTAAACCCGAATCAAAGATGTTTTGAAAGGTCAATTTAGAAGGGGAAAGATAAAGAGATTCTGGTGACTAAAAAGATTACACTGTGTTCTTAACTGTATTCTCTTTTTTGTTTTGGTAAAAACAGCAAACAGTTTTAAAAAATAAAAGGCAAGTAAGAAAAGTGAAATTCTCAGTCCTGGTTCATCATGATATGAGGGAGAATGCACCGAATTTTTGACCAAATTCCAAAAGAACAAACAAAAGAAGAAGAAAATAGAGGTCTCAAGGATTCATTCCACATGCATCCTTGCAAATACTCGTATATTCAGGAAGTGTGCTAAAAGGCATAGCAAACAGGCTTCAAGTTACATCCTTATCTCACAGAGAGGAAGATCTAAAGCAACAGAGTTGTGATTTTGCCTATCATTCTCAAAAAACACATCTGGCAAATGTTCTATCTTTTCTATTCCTTCTCTTTATATGGGGATTATCTCCCTCTTGTAACAGATGTTTGAAACCCCAAGCATCATTTCTTCATTTCATTTCTCATGATATGAATTAAAGCAAAGCCAGGAACCTTGCCCTTCCTCTCCTCCCCTGTCAGTGGGACAGGATCGAGATGTGTGCAATAGTACAAATTTTAGTATAAATTATTTCCAGCACATTTGGAAACCAGTATGTAGCATCCTTTTTTCATCCTTTTTTTTTTTTTTCTTCCCCTGAATGAAGCACCCACAAATGACAAGAGGGTATTTACATCTCCTAAAGGGGCAACTGATTGGCCAAAACAAAGGCAGACACTTCTGCAATTTCTTCTTTAGAAACAGTTAGACATTGACATTTTGATTATTAGATGAATTTTTGTCTTCATTTTACATAAGTACATTAGCTGGCTTCATTCCATTGGTTAGCAGGGCACAACTGAGAACAACTAATTGTTGTTTTCATACAAAATTTCAAAAATCTTTTCCATTTTATTTAGAGGTGACTGGTGGCAATACCATTTTCTAAAATAATGTTTTCTCTTCAACCTACCCAAAGTTTTCAGATTGCAATATGCTAAAGTGAACAATCCACACAATGTCTGCTAAATAAAATTACGTTTTTCTGATTTTATTGCTGTTAAAACTCCTATTCTCTAAACTCTTACTCGATATACATATGGAAAACAACTACTGTAATACTGCAATGTTCTGCACAACTGACAATCAGTTGTTGTCACCTCTTGATCCTCAGGTTCTTGTCTTCAAAGTTAGCTAACACTTACTAGGGCTGCTAAAATGCAACAGTTTGTCACAGATGTCAGTGAACATGACTTCATGTCTACAGTGAATTTGTAGACCAATAAACAAAGAGCAGCTAGCCATCCAAAACAGCTACAACTGCACAGATGACCTGAATCTTAGTAATTACAGCAACACACAACTAGAAAACTGAAAGCCGGGTGATACACCTCATCTGAGTTTGTTCTTCAGTTGTGAGGAAGTGCTACTGCAGATCCACACTTTTCAAAGTGTAATAGATAAGGATTCAATAATGCAAATAGCTGAGACGTTTGAAAAGAAAAGGAAATTGTGCTACACTACAGACTTTCCCAGGCAGAGAGCTTCAAGCTGTCTCTCTTTAATCATCTTTCAGTAGAGTGCTCAAGTGTTATATTATGAATTCCCTTCTTCTAGTTGAGAAAATCTTTCTTGCTTTCAGCTGCTTCTTCTGCTGGGAAAAATGTAACTGCAAACAATATCGCTCACTTTTAACATTGAAAAACAAGACTGCTAGAGGGGGGAAAAAGACCTCGCCATTTGCTGAACATAGAATCCTTTCTCTTATACAGAAATGCTGTCCAAAGCAGAAGCTGGGCTGTATTTGGAATTAGTTTATTAAGGACACATGTGTTTGTATCTTTGTCCTAAAAAAAAAAAAAAAAAAAAAAAAGAGAGAGAAAAAAAGTGCTATTATCTTCTGTTCAAAGCAATCTGGTTTGACTCTATTTCCCACTTTGGAATCCCAGCATCTGAAGTGGAATTGGGTCTACAGGTCAAGCAGATTTAGAACAAACTCCCTAGATGCTCTCAACTAAGCTCAGCACATTAATATTATGGAAAATAATAAGCTATCAAAAATAGCTTTAGGAAGCTAAAATAAAACACTTAACAGAAGTCTTTTAGTACATATGAATACTGTATTTGCAAATTAAAAATTCAGAGCTGACATAGTGAAAAATAAAAATACTTGCCTACAGCATCATATAAGACGTGGTTTAAGAACAAGAACAATAACCTAACCCCTCTGTTTCATGAGATCTTCCCCATTCTGTTTTTCTACATCTTGAGGGTGTTCAAATACTGAAGAGACTGAATGAAACACATTTTCTGTGTTTAAAAAAAAAGTAAAAAAAAAAGGTTAAAAAAGTTTAGGGATTAAAATCCTGGATTGGTAAATATGAATAATCAATAGATCCTGACTTAATATCCATGTTTAGACTAAGCCTTCCAAATGATAAGGAAAGGGAAGAGCAAAAACACATGTAAACTTGTTTTCTTTAAAAAAAAAAGTTGTTAAAATGTAGCTAATTATGGTTTTTAATAGGATCCTTTTCATCAGAGGTGCTCAGTCCTGTTTCTTTGAACCAGGTTTTCAAAGCTATGATCAAGAGTTTGAATATCATAAGCACACTACTGACTGTAATTACAATTAACAATACTGTAATTAAAACACAACTGGCTTGGCTTTAGAGCAAAGGCTAACAGGACATGTGTATTATATGCATTCCTTTTAAGGACACATTTAATTGCTCTCTGCTAAAACAACCTAGCTCAAGTTAAATAGCTTGAAAAAGCATATGGCTTGGGATTACTACAAAACAAACAATGAGTCAATTAAAGTTAGAAGAATCTCTCCCTAAGTGATGAACGTTAAATGTAGATTTTTATTGCTTTGGGATTCATGAAAGACAGAAAAAGTTCTTACTTATCTTACTTCAGTATCTTTCATGAGAGAGAGAATGGAAGGAGACTTGCTACAGAACCTATTTCAAATTTATTCTGCATGAAATGCCTTTCTGGGTAAGTAGCAAAAAAATTTCAGGTGATTTCATGAATATTCACCAGTGCACACTGGGCATAAGGACCACTTTTTATGCCAATGTCAGGTACAATAACCTTTCAAACACATTCCAAGCAAACTACCAGGCTAAACTTTTGTAGAAAAACTTTGCCATGCTATGATGGATATTAAATCACTGGAAAGACAGTATTTCAGTGAAAAAGTCAAAACTATATGCATTGGAAATTAATCTGTTTAAAACATAATTGTCCACGTTCCTAAGACTTTTGACATGAGGATAAAAAGCTAAATTAGCTCTTGTTCGTAAATCTAGCTCTCAAGATGGAGAAAGAAAAGCTGAACAATCTTTATCCAGATCACTCCTGCAAGATCATGAGATTTAAACATATTTCTGATATGCCACTTCTTTGGGTATCTAAAGTGTAAGCCTGTTAATCATTTAACATGATACCGTTATTTACATCACATGCTGAAAACACCTAATTTTATAAAATAAGAGCTTTTCAAATAGAAATAAAACTTTATGTTAGATGTGTGGGAAACTGACTATATTGTCTGTTACACCAAAAGTGGCTGCAGTACTTTCTCAACAGCATTTCCCTAAATGCCATGTGTTTCCCTGTCATTGATGGTTCTGCACTTCCACAAGCATTCTGTGCTGTCTCTGTTTGTGTTTTATGGCCAGAACTCTGAAAAAGACTGTCACTGCTATGTTCAGACTACTATATAACCAAAAGGTGTTAGCAGAATACCAAACAATAACAGTTGTGAACCTTATAGGATGATACCCAATTCTTGAACACTCTGAAGTCAGTACCACATACAGTATAAATATTTTATAATACTATGTTCAGAAACTATATGCATACTTACAGAAATCCAAAAGACTGTAGGAAATTAAAGTATGAGGTAACTACATTTATTGAAAGATAGGGAAAAAAAAAAGCCCACAGCATGAGTATTTTAATAAAATTTTCACTGCATTTTTGTCTCTGGTTGCCTATAATCCCTGTTCAGTTTCTGCAGTTATATATGGTTCAATAATTATCTTGCAGAAAGTCAATCTTTTTTTCTTCAGAATCCTGCAAAGGAGTCAAAATTGTGCATAGTTCCTATATGCTCACATGATCTTGTATGATGCTGTATTCTAAGTCATGATTTCACTCTCAGTTCAGGCAAGGATAGAAAATGAGGAGGAAATATAATTTGTTAATTTAAGTTAAAGACTTTGTTAATTTAAGAATTACTCTGAATATGAAAAACGTAAGAGTTGACCTCAATGTATCAATGTTAATAATGAAGTCTTCAAAGAGATTAAACAGGGATTAGTGAGTGACTAGTCTGTTTTTACAGAGATGCAAAACATTTTTATTTACTTTAGCTTGGAAATCACTACATTATTGAAGAATTGTCTCCCTCTGTCACATATTACTAAAGCAAGTCCTGTTCTTTCAGGACTTTACTTCCTTTTTGGAAATTCACACAAAAAATAAACCTATGATGTTATCAGCCAAAGATTGTGGCATAATAGTATTAGATTGCAGTAAAATACTATTATTTGTCTATTCAAGATAAATGCAGAGAGAGTTAGAGCTATTGGGATATGGCAGACTTTTCAATATTAAGGTTTTAACCATTTCAAAGTTAAATAAAAGGCACTTACATTATGTTTACTATGTTAAACATGCCAGTTGCTGTCTTTCTGTGTCCAGTAAAATATAGTAGTTTTTTCTGTCATTGAAAAGGCAAGTGTTTTTCTTTTTTCTTTTTTTTTTTTTTCTGTCCAGATATGCAACAACGTGGAAAAAACAGCCAGTGAAGTAATGTATTTTCTTTGTCTATTGATAGATCCAAGATCTAAGTATCCTGTAAGCTCTTCCAAGTAGGAGCGATAAACTTGTTAATTCATATGTTTTCTCTAAATTTTCATGTTTTTGCTGAAGACCCTATTTACTTACGACTATTTAAAAATTATTTTCAGGTCTTTTCTAGTAGAATTTATTACTGAGCACTGACTATTATTACAATTGTTTCAGTATTTCTGGGTAAACTTTGATGTGGAAGCCAAGAGCTCCAAATTTATATAAAAATATCTGAAAAACTATTTGGTATTAACAAGTTTCAACATGGTGACCCATAGCAACTCTGTATTCCAGTTGGGATGTTACAGTTTAAATGTGAATACTACAAAATGGGTGAAAACTGGCTATATTGTTTAGCTGAATGTGTAGAGGTTAACAGTTCAGCCTCCTGGAGGCTGGTTGCAAGAGTTCCTCCAGAGTCCATTCTGGAAAAGGGATTAAGGGCTTATTCTCCTTAACCTGGCACTCATTAGGTCCCAACTGGTATATTATATCCAGTTTTGGACCCCAACACAACACTGATAAATCTAAGTCCTGCAGAGGACCACCAAGATGCTTTCAAGGTTGGAGCACACACTGCAAAGAGGCTGAAGAAATTGGCACCTAGCAGCACTTTTCAATACCTGAGAGAACGTTATCAAAAAGACTGAGCCAGACTCTTCACTGAGGTGCACAAGGGAAAAATAAAGACAACAGCCATAAATTAAAAGAGGAAGTTCTAGATGGCATGGCAAAACAGGAACCACATGAAAAGGAAAAACTGTATACTGTATGAGGATGATTAAATATTGGAACAAGCTACCCAGAAAAGTTTTGGATTCTTCTTCCTTGAAGGTTTTCAAGACCTGACTCTGTAGTCTTCTGCAGAATGATTTTATGCCCAACTTTGATGATGGGGCTGGACAAGATCACATCCTCAAGTCCCTTCCAACCTGAATGGTTCAAAGATTCTAACCAAACTCGTAAGATTTTGCAGAAAACATGCAGATAAGATATACTCCAGGACCACTTAGCTGTCTGTGCATTTCTAATGCATATTTGAGTACCAATAGTTATTTTTTTTCATAATCAGAATTTAGTTGCCATGGGAACATATTTTAACTTTGAGCCTCTCTCCAGCGGAATTCTGATTTCTATAGACTAAAAGTATCTACTACCCCTCTTTTTACCAAAAAAAAAAGTCAAAAAAAAAGCTCATATTTAATCTCTCTGATACAAATATATTCAATGGCACATTCATGCCTCTAAACTTAAAAGATGTATACTTTGATTTCTAATTATTCATGTAGAATCCAAACCCAGAGTTCTAATGACTCAGTTTCTTGGGTCAGAGCAACTCATGCCATTCTGCAGTGACTAGCCTACAGAAAATGCTCCTGGAAATGTTTTTCTCCTAGGTAGACGAATGAGATCAAGGGAGTTTTCAAGTGAGCACAAGAGGCAAACAAGCAGTGAACACAGTTCAATCAGTTGTGGAAGATTTGTTAAAAAAATTAAAATCTACCACTTTCATTAAGATGAAATGCTAAGACTTTTTGCTTTGATCTGTGTTTATATGCAATTTGATCTCTGTACGAGCCATAGATTTCCTGGTGCTAAACACAGAAATCATTGTCACTGTCTTCCACATTGCAGAGTACAGGACATGTTCTAGAACCCTGCTAAAGCTGCAGCTGCTGCATGGTGAAATCTCCTTTCCCCACTCAAAGGGGCATCTTTCCCTCATCTGCCCATGATCTGACATAGGCACGGATGTTAGTCAAAACACTTATTCTTCTAGGCAGAATGTGAAAAGGAAAAGATGACACAGTGCTAGTATTTCTGTCTCTAGGCAATGCAGGTCATCTCCTCTGTCAGATCCCCTAGATGATGATGATGATGATGATGCTTATTGCCATTTTTAAGGAAAGTTGTTCATCTTGCTTGTACTATACATGCAGGAAAAAATGTCAAAGATAGATGAGATTCTGATCCTGTATCTGTACAATGCAATACCACATACATCATTAAATGCCTATTTGTTTTAAAATATGCAATAATAATGTTTATTTTGTAATTTGCTTTACATGCTTGCCAATTATACAATTATTATTTCCTGGCAACCAAAATTCTAGTTCACCTAATACATTAATTGATAATGAGCCTTATTAAAAAAAATCCTCCTGCTCAAGAAGAATAAATGCTAGCAGAGTAATATAGAAAAGTCAATTTATTACACTAACTTGAAGAGATGGTATGATTCATTAGTTGAGAGCAGAAAATTGTAAGACATGGAGACAGAGGGACAATGAACTGAAAACAAGACGTTTAGTTAATATATTATTCTCTTACTCCCTCACACAGGCAAGCCTTTGCTACTACTAAAAATTTAAGCTCAAAGTGGCATGAAAATGATGTAATTACATTTTCAATTACCTCTTTTAAGAAATCTGAGTACTGTGTCTTCCTGGTTTTCTACCTGAGATGCAATACTTAATTGAATAATAAAAACACGAAACTTAAAAGTGTTAAATATTCACTGTGGAAAGCTGCCAACTGTACTTCTCATTCAACTTGTTTCACATAGTGAGAACAATGCTGGACTCCCGTTACGCATAGCTTCTGTAGCTGCTAAACAGACAAATCAGTACTTTTGTTATGGACAGAGATTTGTCTGGAAGTCTGATTTTAAACTTGACCTTCAAAATTTTATAACCATCACAGCAATGCCAGAGGCTAAAGCAAAAACACAGCCACAGCTTTGGAAGAAGGGAACAATGTATTTCCTTCAATTTTCATGATTCAGGGATATGGGAATTCTGCACTTGTTTTTTTTTTTTTTTTTTTTCCCCTGAACTCACTTCAAAAAGGCTACTTTTTAGAAATGCAAACATACAGTTAATTGATAGAGAAGAGGATCCAAGAAAATTAACCACACAGTCTCAGGCATTTCCTGGCACCTCCTTACCGATACTCTCCTTCACCCTGAACAGTTTCAGACTTCCTTTTTTCATTGTTGGAGAACAAAAATTGGCAGTTTACAAAGCTGACTTCAAGTCTCACTTGCTAATCAACCAATTCACAGGCAACTCTAATAGGCACAGAGGTGGATTCTAGAAATACGTGCTTATGTATAGGACCTCTGTTGCTAGCTAGGTCCTAACCTGAAGTTTCCACATTCACTCACTGGCATGCTAACTTCAGAAACCTTTCTCTTTTTTCATTGTCATAGAGAATACAAATTCAGTTCCCAACAATTTACAGAGAACAGAGAGACATCAAGACAAAGTTCTGAATGTCTGATTTGGTGAAACAATATCATTTACAGTCAGAATCTGAAGTTGGCAAGAATATTTTCTTCACCTGTGAACAGTTCTGCTCTCTAATCTATCTCCAAAGCACAAAAGAAAGTAAAACTGAAAAAGATTGAGTGTAAGAAGCTTCTGCACTAGCCAAAAGCTTCATCTTCTCATACACACACACACACACACACACACACATTCACTGGGGAAATGGCTCAATTAATTTCAATCCAGATCTAAATACCTTCATTAATCCAACACTGTAAAGCAATATTCAAGTTCTGTGCCTTTATTATACACTCTGTGTTTGAGTTCATACTGAAAGTGTATAGTGAAAAGGAAACCTAGGTGACTTTGAGATGATGGGCTTCTTTAATAAATGCTTCTATTTTCACAATGAGATGCATATGAGGAACTGCACCTACTGTGATCACGAGTTAAGCTGCAATTGAATTTCTGTTCTAATATAAATATACATCTTTAATCTTACAATTTGACTATTACTATTATTATGCTTCTGAAATGCAATATTTTCTGGAATTGCACTGCTGTATCTTGACATACAATTCATACATTTAATTTTTAACATGCCTATTATACTGAAATAAAAAAGCTGAAGGACAATTAATAAATTGGTCCCCTAATTACCATCATTTCCAAGTGTCCTATATTTTATAGAAAATAACTGTACTCAGCAGAAGTCTCATTGTTGTCCTTAGTCTGCAGAAAAATAAACCCCCTTACCGTATTGATCCAATCATGTAGGGCTGTGCCAGCTGTACTACAATAGCTCCACTCCCAAGCTGATGGCATGTGTACCCAGAATCCCAATCATAGTTTTTTGTGTCTCCATTCAACAAGGCATTGCGACTTCGACTTACACCCTCAATGACACTGGCACAATCTGCAATTGTTGCAACATTTTCAGCAGGAACTGCAAATTAAAACACAAAGAAGACAGACACAGTAATACAGTCAGAAAACAGTTCAGATAATAATGGTCTTTATATCTGGCAAAGAACTGAAAATAAAAAAGGATGAAAGTATGATCAACACAAGGAAACAACTCTTATTTAATATAAATTACAAAGCTCTGTTTTACAAGTACTTCAACATTTATTTTTTGAATTATGTATTATTTTCCTCTGTTAACATTTAACCAACTATGGAACGTTCTGTCTGCAATTCGAAGAGACTCCCCAAGCTTTTTGAATGTCACTTTTCAATAAGATGATTGATGGACATAAAAAGAACCCTATTCAGGTCCAGCACGTTCTCAGAAAATATGATTTTTAGATAACTTCCTCAACTTTTCAAACATGTATGTCACATACACTTTCTTTCTCCCTCTCTCAAAGAAATTAAGATGAATAAGGTTGCAAAATGATATTCTCTATGACATGCAAAAATCGAGGCTACCTGTTTAGCCATTTTGTAGGGTACATAATATTGAAAACACAGTTTTTACTAACTGATGACAAAAATTCTGTCTGCACAAGCTGTATATATATATAAAAAAGGTAAGGTTTCATATGTCGTCCTCTGATGAAGAATGACTAATCTGTGTGTGGTAACGCAACAAAAAAAAAGGAGAGGAAGAATTGTTACCAAATTATGTGAAAGACAATGATCAATTCGACAAAATTTCCAAATTCACTATATCTCATATGAAACAAATTAAAAAAAAATCAGAACAACAACAATACCAGCTAAAACATGAAGTGCACAAAAAAATAGAAATATGTAAGATGTAAAACCAACACTATGTGAATTTTCACAAGAAAAAAGATGTATAGTATAGATGAAAGTGGATTTATGCAACATTTTAAGCCCACTTCCAACTGATTAATTTAATTACAGACAGTAATTGTCTCTAAAATATGTATTTAAACTACTACAACATCTGAAAATGGCTGAAATACAGCTATATGAAATCTCAGAGGTAATTTCACAAGTCTCCAGCACCCAAAAAAAGAGCATATTTTCCATGAGGAGCTTAGGATTCCAGTACTTTAGGAGGGCCTACAATAAAGATGGGAGAGACTCTTTATCAGAGAGTGTAGTGATAGGAAAAGAAGTAATGGTTTTAAACTCAAATAAGGTAGACTTTAAGATTAGACATTAGAAAGAAATTCTTTACTCTGAGGGCAGTGAGGCACAGATTGGCCAGAGAAGCTGTGGATGCCCCATCCCTGGAGGTGTTCAAGGCCAGGCTGGATGGGGCTTTGGGCAGCCTGGTCTGGTGGGAGGTGTCCCTGCCCATGGCAGGAGGGTGGAACCAGCTGATCTTTAAGGTTTCTTCCAACACAAACCATTTTATTATTCTATGATTATGTGATTCTTTGTTTTAAGTGTGCTAGTGGTGTCAGGAGCAGAATCTTAAACAAACATGAAATGCTGAGGAAAAAAAAAAAAAAGGAAAACATGTAAGCTCATTGTCAAGTAATAATTCAAGGTAATGGAAAAGCAACAGTTTCCTAAAAATCTACTGCACTATCAAATTTGATATAATCATTTTGTGCTCACCAAAAACTAATAAAAGCACCACATTATTATTTTAGAAATGTCTTGATTCAGTATTACTAAAAAGAGACATACAGAAATACCCAGATTCTTATGGGGGGAAAAGTAATGGACATGAGGTAGTCTTCACTAAGAATGATCTGAATAAAACAAAGATGAACAATGCGAACTACAAACACTTTAGAGCACTATAAGGCTTTCTTTTCTTCCCCTTTTCTCTGGCAGTAAGGGGACTTTGAGTATCCATTTTATACAGGCATTAAAGCATCTTCTATTTAGTGCTGCTTTTTGTAGGAAACAGAAGCTATGAATATCTAGGTTGAAAAATATGTAAAAGATAAAATATCAAAATCAATTATCATATTAAGGCTCTGTGGCACATTCAAGACACCTTCTGAGCTATTTAAGGCATTAATTTAACATAATACTACTCAGTTCATCCAATATCGTACCTGCATGCCCTTTAAGCGTCATCATGCTCTCTCACATTTAAATTTCTGCACTTATCCATGAACTCCTAAGATGATGTTATCCTGATTAGTCAAACTCCTTAACAACCACACAGAATTTGTCTTACTGTGCATTCAATACAGTTCTGTGCTTTTCACTACAATGGTTAATTAGAAAGTGATTCTAACTAATTGAAGCATGCAGAAGGTGCCATACTGTTTCTTCTCTCTAGGGGGGTCTGCCACTCCTTATTTTGAATGTTTATCATCTTCTTTTATATCCGCTTGATAAATCTATTAAAAATACCATCTGGTGGGGACTCTGATCTGTGCTGTATTTTCAAGTCCTCTAGTTCTCTTTCTTCTTCCCATTAGAATTTCTACTACAATTTGGGTCGCTTGTTTACAAAAACGTGCTGCCAAAACTAACAGTATTTGTTTTTGTTTTGCTTTGTTTGTTGATTTTTTTTTTTAAATCCACCAGCTAACCAACTATTACAGTAACCAATGTTGTTAGAAAAAAAACACAAAAGAGGAGATTACAAATATGTAAATTCTTCCTCTCCCCCCAGTTCATACTCTTGACAAATCTAATTCACTTTCATGGGACAGAAAATATGTTTGTTAGCAAAGCATACGCATTCCATAAGCAAACAAAAGGAAAAGATGATTGAGGCTACAGTAATGCAGCAAGAAAACAGTTATTAAAATTTATTTTCTTGTTCCCTGGTCTTATGCTGAGGTATGGAGAGATGAATTGCTTGGCAGTATATTTAATTCTAACAGTATTATTTTAAGGATTCAGGAAAGAGCTTGGATCCTTTTTTTTCTTCTTTTTTTTCTTTTTTTCTTATCTGTTCTCATGGCATAAGTACATCCACAAAATTCTGACAATCATCTGATTTAGTCAGTACTGTTATCTACTACTAAAATGTAAACACCAGGCTATGCCACAGATATTAGAACTGCTGAAAGATAAACATTAACTTATGGCACAGATACTACACTGGAATGTGAAGGTTTACATAGTCTTGTCTGCTACTTGGAAGAGAGGGCAGGTTAGAATTTTGACCAATTTTAAAAGAAAATCCTACTATTATTCCTCAGTGTGCAACTGTCAGTTTGGATTAGAATAATTGCAGAGAAGGCTGATTTTTAATTCCAAAAACCATACCAAAAGCATAGAAGTCATTAGAATTGGGCACACTTTTAATTGGCAACCAATTGGCTGGCTACAGAGCTCTTTAATTGAAATTTGTCTGAGGAAGACTTTAAGGAATAGCAATAAAAGCCTTCAGAAATAAGCATCCTTTGTTGCAGCACTGGAAATAACTGGCACCAGATGAACAGATCTTTATTAAAGAATAGCAGTAACTAAACTGTCCATGTGTCTGCCCTTTTCTGTAGAAAGCGGAAAAAAAATCCCTGCAGTATTTAGATGGTCTTAAAATTGTCATTATTTCCTAAGGCTATGCTTGCAGTAGAGATGACTTGCATTGCTGGGGAAACCTGCATGGCTTTGAAAGAAGACTAACCTTTAAAAAGAGATGAAATAAAATAAATAGCTTTGTGTGGAGTCAACATTAAACTAGATGTGGAAATAGCACCTCTTGAGGCTTCCTTGGAGAGAGTCAGCAGTATTTTACAATGCTGAACCACGTAGTAGGAAACTGATACAACTGGTTTCTCTTTGTTATGCATTTAAGTGTTTTTTTGTTTGTTTTTGCCTTTTAATAACTGCCAGAGAGTAAAAGACAAGTGAATGATTACATATTCATTTCATTTTTCCCTTTAAAACAAGTACTTGTACGGCATTGAACAGCACAGAAATGAAGGTTCAAAATGATTCATAAGTACTGAACAGCATCCCCGTGGGCATGACCAAGGACATTCCAGTGTTTTATATCCATCTCTTGCTCTTCAGTCATTATTCACCATTTCCCCTTTTGTTTATAATGCACCAGTTTAAGGATAGTCTGAAAGTCTGAGACAGCTCACAGATAAACACAATTTGTGTAAAAGCCTTCCACATTGCACTCCCTATGGCCCTAACCAGGCTCAAAGTAGGATTGTGGCCTAGTCAAACCTGTGTGCTTGCACAGTCCTTAACCACACCTCAGCACAGGTTAAAGGTTTTTTTTAAACCACAGGACCTAGGGAAATTATCATTTTTCTCCCCTTTGAGGCAGATAAATGGAATTGGTTCCTAAATATGCATGGGAAAACAAAAAACAAGAGTGGCATTACATAGGAGAAACCCCATGCCCAGGGCTGTAGCTTCTTGCCACTGGGCAGATTAGAAGTCATTATGAACAATCACATCTTATTGCATACTGCTTCTCCCTTGAGAGAAGCATGCTTCCTGCTTGTGAGAATGCAAATTTGTTTTGGATTCCACATTAAATATTAACGACTAAAGACCATTCACATTGAAGAAGTTGAAAAGACCTTTTTGAGATTTTAAAAATATTTGCATCCCTGTTAAGCAAAACAGCTATGTCAATCTAGTGAATCCAGTACATAAAAAAAATGCTAACTTACAAACACATTTAGAGATAATATGCCAAAAGGAAAATTACATCTCAACCCCAACATCTGCGTTAGGGAGTAATTTCCTATGATTGAATTCATTTCTGTCACTTACCTCATTTAACAAGACAACAAAGTGTAAACCAACACTAAAACATCAGACTAAAACATCACTGCTAGAAAGAGCATATCCTGCTACTTTTACCTCAAATTGCTAGTTAATTGCCAATGGGTCAATTCAGCATCACATCCAGTATTGTGTACTGGAACTACACAAATAATCTTCCATATTAACTTTTAAATACAACATGTCAAGTTAATCATTTGTCATGAAAACCCTGTATGTGAAAAAAAGGGCAACATAAAATTGCTGTTACCACGCAATGACACTTCATTTTTGTTGTTTGCCAGCCTTCTAATCTTCACTTTACAGTGACAGCCTATAGTATCTATTAGATAGCTACTAGATAGATACTATATATCAGTAATAATATATCCAACAAATCATCCTCTTTGTATATACAGCTTTCTGATCAAGTTGAATAGGTTTAATGAAAATTAAATAATTACTTTAAAATCTCTGACTAAAGTCCCTAAACAGACACCTCAGTGGCCTTAATGCTTTGGAATGAGATTTGAAATGAGAAACTCCTTGTACAGTATCTTTGCTGTTCTTTTTGTAGAAGTGAGTGTCACAAAGGCTTCCTGAAAGGACCATACAGCCTTCAAGGGATGAGCATTTCCTTTCCTTAATAGAACGGATTATAGCAACAGCAGTAAAGGTATTAAATTAGGTTGGAACAAACACATTTAATACCACACTGCATAAACAATGAAGTCAATAATATTACCCAACACTGCTTTTCAAGGATAAGGATGAAAGCTTCCGTACTCAATCAAGCTTAGAAGCAACCTACTCTGATTACTGCACTTACATATACTTCACAGAGCTTTCCTAACTGCTTTCAGTTCACTTTACTCTATCCTGTCATGAGAGAAATAAAAAGAAACATTATAAACCCTCATTAGAGCAATAAGATAAATCTGTGTCAATTATCCTATTGGTAGTCACACAAAATTTTTATGGAAGTGGAACTGGGACAGTCTGTACGATAAAGGGAACCAGACAACATGCTGTCTTATACAGGTATGTAAAACAAAGCACTAAATGCATATAAGGTCACTTTGCTGGATAAAAGCTTTTTAAGAGGTAACATTGTTAGCAATAAATTCTGGTGGAACAGCCATTGTACCCCTGCATTTCACAACTGCACTGCCCCCAACTTGACCCAAAACCTTTCCATTTGTCCCTTCCTCTGCAAAGTCATATATTCAGCTGTTGCTGCCTCATTTACAATCAGAAATTGGTCCACATACTCCCTCTTTCATGGTACTGTGCCATTAGTCATCAATTTTCTCATCAGTTCACACCTCCAAACAATACCAAAAGCATCTCATAATGCAGTTCATTACACACACTGAAATTGCAATTCTGCTTGTAGTTTAGGAGGGTAATCTGTTCTGAACAGGGAACAATATTTGTTTTTCAGTGACTTTGCATGCATCTGCATTACTGTTGGCAAGGCTAGTAGTACATTCTTACCTCTGATGCTAAGATTTCTATTAAAAAAGAGATGTGAAAATGATAAAGTGTTCTGTAGTGCTAGGAGGCAAGGAGCGTTTTCTGCAAGGGTGGCAGCTAAAATTGGAAACAAGCAGAAGGCTACCTACAAACATCTCCACAATTTAATTGGCAGATGCACAAGGGGCATGGAGCACTGAAATATGAAACAGCAGGTGATATGCCTGTGGCATATGTTGGCAAGAATACCATGCAGTTAAACCAATGGAAATTTGATCATAGAATACAGATGTATATTGGCAAGAGATGTAGCAATAAAATGACTTGGCTCTAACAGTCATATCCTAGCCTAAATTTTGATTTACATAAGCATTTATAATATACAACTGATATAGAAGAATGGTCACATATTGCTTTTCTTCCAAAGTACATATAAAGTCTGTAACTACAAAAAAAAAAAAAAATCCATAAGCCAATACATTTTAAATAAAGCCACTTGAAGTCTCTATCCCCTAGATTAACCTTGAAACTCATGATTTGAATTTGGAACCCACTATCATGCAATGCTGAAACAGATGGAATTGTTCACCTCATGAAAAAGCTCACTAAAAAACAAATGTCACTGAGTACCTGAAAGGCAAGTCAGCTACAGTACGCATACACTCGAACAAGCCAACATGTATTCACTACCTTGCCTATTGTTATGACAGTACAATCTTCAAGTTATTTAACATACACAAAAATAAAGGAAGGAAAATATTTTATTTTGGTCCTAAATTATTTACTAAGTAGAATTGATAATCTTAAAACAAATGCATAAAGATACATGCATCACTTACCTGAACAAAATAATTCTAATTTTGTTTGAAGGTTTTAACAAATTCATAGCTAGCAGTGATACATATGAAACTTAGCTCAAAGGTTTTTATCAAACTTGAAACATTTTGTTTCTCTGGTAACTAGGTAGCTACAGCTAAATGTTTTTTTAAACTCTGCCATTCCTTACTGCTTATTCTATTGTCTTGTCAATAACAATTGCGGTACTACTTGCAAACTCACTAAAACAAAGGGAAAACTTTCTATTTGCATTATTTGACAGCCTATACATTTTCAGGCTGCATGATGTAAAAATCAGTAAAGTGTGTTTTGTCAGACAATTTATTTATTCTATAATTCTATAAAGACATCATGAAATCCCACAGCAAATCTCGTGAGACTGGGTTTAATGATGTTATGCCTTTGTACAATGTATGGAGGAAGGGTCAAAGGAGTTGGGACCCAGTTTTTTACAGCCAGATATAGTTCTCCTATGAAAAGAATTAAAAGAAGTATGTCTGACTAAGTCTTTTTTCTGTTTCTTTTTACCTCTTACTCTTTTTCCAGAGCTGTTTTCCCTTCAATCTACCATAGCTGCATGCTGAAAATTTAAATTCATATTTAAAAAACAGCACAAACTCCAACAATTTTGCTGAAAGTTCTTGATTTCTTCCTAGAACAAGCAACAATCTGTGGTACTACATCGTACACAACAGTAATAGGTGGTCTGAAAATTACAAAGAAGGACTAACTCAGAAGGACTGAGTTAGAGCAAAACCACAAATTGGGGAAATCCCTCCTACAAGTACACAACAAATAAAAGGTATATAAAACTATTTTTCCAATCTATTTCAAGATCACACTCGTGAGCTTATACAGAAGAAAGTGCAGAGATCACCCTGTTTGAACTAAGAAATCTTACTTTGACGCAGTTTGTCATTTAGTATTGTTGATCTGCTTGGGATTACTTAAGTAATGAAATATTATGTAAATGTACTTGAATCAGAATAACACAAGCTGTCTGGAGCAGACAGCACAAGAAATAACAGAACATCAACACAGCATTCTGAGAATAAGGGTAGCGAATACGATGCTAGATGTGTCCATAATTCTTCAGTGGAAAATTAACACTCTAGAGTTCACTAGTTGAAACTGGGCTGCATAAGAAGCCCTAAATGCTCAAACCTGCCTTCAGTGCAAGAAGGAGCTTTGGTTACTCCACCCCAGTTACAGAGTTCAGGCTAACCTAGCTGGAGGCAAAAGCAACCCTACTATGACATAAAAACAAAAGTTGGATTAGGAGCACAGAGTGACTCAATTACCCGTGGTTTTGTCAGCAGCAGTTAATTTAATTTGAACTTTAGCATTTCTGCAGCGTCACTAATTGATCCACAGCCCTGGAATTTCCAAGCAGCCACAAGGACTAGCCAACTAATTCTAAGCTCACAGCATCATTTAACTCAAGTTAGAGATTTCTGTGTAGAAGGGGAAGTACAGCAAAAGTGCAGTGATGGCCAGTCTTAAAAAGCAAGTGTTCACAAAAGTTCATGTTAAAAGGAAAACAGTTGCATCTCTTACCTATCAGACCCTTCTCAAGCGTAAAGGATTTGTTGGTAAACATGCATTCAAATGCCACAATATGGAAAACTTTGTTCACTGTGTTGTGGGTCCCAACGATGCGAATATACCTATGGGGAGGAAAAAAGACAAGTTGGGCATGATGAAATTCTATGCACCAAAATATAAATGATTTGTTGGGACTGTATGATGAAGAGCTGTAAGAACCCAGTAACTGCTGAAAAAAAAGTAAATTAAAAATTGGAATAGAAAGAGAGAAAATTCACAGCAAAACTTGCCAGGATGCTGGCTCCAGTACAATGCTGTAAAATTTATCAAAATCTTTCCAGACTAATTTGCCCAGAAAACCAACATGAGACACCTTCTGGTTCAGAAGTAGACTGTTAGGACAAATGCGTGTTCATTGAGGCTTTAAAAGAAAATAAATAAATAAAAATCCCCTAACCAACTGCCTTCCACCACAACGAAAGACTTCATACAACCAGGACACACACAACAAATCTCAATGACTTCTCTACAGAAGCCACAGATTATTTCCATTTTAACATGACTCTGTCAGTAATTCATTGGATGTACAAAATACCAATGTCTTTGTTGGCATATCTTTTATTAATAATAATAAATATCTGAACAATCAAATGTTTTGAAATAAAGCCAGTTCTGGGTTTCATTCTGGGCTGTATAACTTGTACTTTTAAACTCAATTGAAAAGCAAATAGAGGTGCTCTTGAACACCCTAACCTATTCACCTTTTATCTTACCCTGGAGGCTTCACTTTCTATAAACAATCATTAATCTCAGTTCAGCCTGATTCCTTCATTTTTCAGAAGAGATACAACAGTTCTTTCTATAGGTTGTTACTATAAATGGAACACTGCACATCGTTTCAATAAATGTTGAACAAACAACACAGAAAACAGTCTTGATCAAATACCATTATCTCACAAAATGTGTTACCCACACTGCAGAAAACTTTGTATTAAATTCTTTTCAATTAAGAACTACCAGAATGTACGAATATTAAGCAATATCCTTTGCCTGCTATAAAAAAAATAACCTTTCGCTTATGCAATACAATTATAGTTCCAGCATAATGGCTGTTCACCAACAGAATCATTTTGGCTCGTGTTCTTTATCATACAAAGTTTAACAGATACACAACTTTCAATCCTGACCTTTTTTTAAAAAAAGCAAACAACAACAACAACAAAAAACACAATGTAAGAGCTCCTAGCTACATACCGTAGTGATGTTAACCCTCCTCAAGACTTATTACTGGTATTACTTTGTCTTTAGTGTACATAGCAAGATAATAAAAAAAAAATAAAATCCACTTAACATGTGCAAATGACTGCAGGAGACAACTATGTTATCTGAAGATCATAACATCACTAAAATTGCCAAAGCTGTTGACCTCTGATCCTTTTAGCTTATATAATCACTTCATTAAAACAAAAGAAAAAAAAAGTCAATTATTACACATTTCTTTTACATATAGAAAATTGATATACCACGTGCTCAAAATTTCAGTTATTATAAAAAAATATTTTTATTATCACTGCTTGAAACAAAAAAGATGGGTGATACGTGAAATGCCGTATTTTGCTTTCAACAACATTATGGTAAAGCTGATACCAGCCCCAGTTTTTCTTAACATGCTGAAGATAACTTGCAGTGCAAGTGACGCACAGTCAGCCAGAGCAAAAGCACGGCAGAGAAACAGAAGCAAGAACCACGCAACCCACTGCAGCTTGAGATACCCTAAGGCTTCTACTCACAAAGCTGATCTTCTGTGAAACAGGCAATTACCTTTTTGGTTTTTTTTTTTTAGTTTTTTTTTTTTTTTTTTTTTTTTTTTTTTGTCATTTCAGCATGAACCCTAAATATGTTGGCAATGTACAGGATACTACAATAGAAAATGCTTTACTTCTATCAAGGATTAGAAATGGAGAATTTAAATATAAAGACTAAGCACAGGAATGATCTTGGAACATTTTAAGTACACATGGAAAGTTCAGCTTACCCCAGAGTCTCTTGCCTCTCTCAGGCAAGACAGGTATTGACTGAGTTGCTGTGCGTGCACAAAACACACTTTAGGGTAACCACCAGAACATTACTAATGGCGATATTCTGAAATACTTCAGTTACAATTCCTTACTTTAAAGAGTTTCAGAGAATACACAAAGTAAAAATACTAATAGAAATACAAGGAACTGCTTCACAATTGGCTTTAAAAGCTAATTTATTTAGATTTTCTCTTGTATTAGAAAACTGTAATACTTGGGGAAATTTCTTGATTTATTTTTTGTATATACCAAGAGGGTGAGAAATACACAAGACTTAGTCTGCCATTGGAAAGGTGTCTTTATCATACTGTACATGAGCTAAGTAACATTATCATTCACTGGTTAATACAATTCTCTGTTCAACAATAATATGTTTTTTTTGTACACCAGATACTCTTATCAGCTATTTTGAGTAATAATTGACAGTATTTTATATTGGTGGAAAGCTGGAATTTTGTAGTAACATAAAACAAAATCCCATCCATTAAAATAATTACATATAAACTAATCTTCTGAAATGTATTATTTCAATGTGGTAATATTATTGGAATGCAAAACATAATGAAATGTAAATGTAAACCTCATCCTTTTCACAATGACAATACATATATCTTATTCCTTCCTTATTTCTCTGAAGATAAATAATAAGCATTGTTTCCTGCCTCAACCTTATATACTTCCACTTGGTGGAAAATAAAATTATGCAATCCTCAATATTAGGTTAAATATCGTAACTTCTAAAAACAAATTCAGAGATTAAAAAATATATATATTCTAACTTCTTATTCCACTTGGTGCAAGCTTGATGTAGATTTTACTAGAGATGCCCAGTACCTCTAGGTAAGCAAGCTGTATCTGAATTTTAAATATCAACAATTAAGAAAGATATTGAAAGTACATAACCTGTTTCAGAAGAACATTAAACACTGGACTGAAAAGAATGGCTCAGAAAAATGATGCTGATGAAAAACTGCAAGATGGGTGACTTTAACATGAACAATGAAGTCTTAATTTAAAAGTCTTAAAAGTCTGAATTTAAAACTTACAGATCTCAGAAATTTAAACAGCTATTATAGCTCATGATATGCTTGAAAATTTGTAAATTTTCCTAAGCACTTTTCTGACACAAGAAAATGCAACAAGACTTAAAATAAAAGGATCCTTCATGCAATCAGAACATGTGTATCACCTCATAATTTTGTTGGAAAAACTTTTTAGATGGAATATTCAACTGGAGGTAACAAAATTAGTATGTACAACTATTCAGCACATGCACATTGACAAATGCTTAAAATGCACTGAATGTGTCTTATGTGATCGCTTCTAAAGGATACTTTCAAGATCAGCAAAGTACATTATCAACATCACCAACACAAGTACAAAAGGAGTTTGAAATAGAGATTTTCTACTGAAGTGATGTATAGGTTATAGAATACACACTGACCTTGAAAACAAATCTGCCAAACTTTCTTTTGTTAGCTATATTTCCACAATCTCCAAAGACTTTACCATTGACTTCTACCGCTTATTCCAAGTCTTAGAAATCATATGAATATTAGCTGCTGTTCTCTTTATATATACGTTATATATACAGAGCTGAACAAAATTAGAAGAGCTGAAATTGAACTTTAATACTAATATGATGACACAAAAATCTTGCATTTCTTTATAATGAAGAAAATAGGTATATGTTCCTCAGCTGTCTTACATCCACTTTGAGTATCACGTTCCCCTAATAGAAACAAGAACAGTCTGGTAATAAAGTACTGTAAAATCTGGGTGGGTTTGCGTTTGCACATCCTGTGTGTGTGACACCATGTTTCTGTAAGCTATTGTTCAGCTGCACACAAGAATACATGTAAAAAAGGACTGTCAAACTGGATGCTAATTCTGTGGCCAAACTGTCAAATCGCTCTCATCAATAGGCTCGATCAAAAATTAGGGAACTCAGTTAAGTGGTAGTTAAAACATCTCTCAGAGAAACTCAAGAATTCCTGTATTGCTGATAGCTTACAGAAACATGGTGTTCACATGGGATACACAACCTCAATCTGCAACATAACAAAATGAAGAAATTCTGCATTTTGGTTGCTTCACTCATCTTGGTTGATGGTGTCATGCTCAAAATGAAAGCTATATTTTATACCATAAATTTTAATGGATTTAAAAAATCGAATTAGAGCAATTAGAGTGTGTCCAGCTCCATTTGGGGGAGGGTGAAGGACAAGTGGAGGGCTTGAGGGTGATGCAGAGGGCCTGGGCCTGTTGCTGCCCTCTGAGGGTGGCAGAGACACCGCGGGGGCGAGCTGTGAACAGGCGGACAACCAGCTCAGCCTTGTGGTGGAGCTCAAGGAGGTGGAGAGGTTGAGGGCCATCAGGGAGTGCAAGGGGGAGACAGATCTGTGAGAAAACTGCCTGCAAGGTTTGTGTAGTTGGTTTACGTGGCAAGGTTTTGGTAGAAGGGGACAATAGGGGTGGTTTCTGTGAGAAGGGTCTAGAAGCTGCCCATATTGGGTAAGGGCCCCACTGCTGACTAGAGCTGAGCCAATAAGTGATGCTGTTTTGCATCTACGTGAAAAGATATTTAAGACAGGGACAAAAAACACTGTGACACAAAGTGGCGGGGAGAGTGAGAGGAGTGAGAAACTGCCTTGTAGGTGCCAAGGTAACTGGAGAAGGAGGGGAGAGGTGCCCCAGGTGCTGGAGCAGAAGTCGTCTGTGGCCTGTGCTGAGGAAAACGGTGAAGCAGGTTGTCCCCCTGCAGCCCATGGAGTACCACGGTGGAGCAGGGTTCCACATTGAAGCCCATAGAGAAGACCACAGTGGGAAACCAAGGATGGGGACTGTGACTGCATGGCAGCCCTGTGCTAGCAGGGGCAGTGCATATTGTGACCCACAGTGCTGCTAGGCAACCGCCATAGGCAACTGCAGGGCTGACAGCCACAGCCTCAGTCACCCTCAAGCCACAGCTGGCACCAGACCAGACCTGCGGCTCCCAACAGGGTCCTGGGACACCAGTGCAGGTGGGCTCGAGCCGGGTGGTCTTTAAGGTCCCTTCCAACACCAGCCACTCTATGGTTCTGTGAGGGAGGCACTGCACAAGGAAAATGGGGTGGGGTGCTGATGTCAGAAAAAAAGCAAAGAAACAACAAAACTAAGAGGAGGATTCAAACTAACAAAACTGGAAGGATTGAAGGAAAGACCAAAGAAAGAAAAGGTCATAATGAAAAGAAACATCCGAACCAAACAAAATCAAACAAAAAATGTCTATTCCATTATTGCAGGGTTGGGAACCTACAGCGATGGACACAAACGTACTAGAAAAACAGCCTTGCAGGAGTCTGAGGCAGCAACCTGAGGTTTCACCTCTGTTCAGAAAATGCCAAAAGGAAATGCTCCAGGAGAGGCTTGGAAAGAGCCTTACGGGGCAAACAGGACCAGACCTCAAGAGACGGAGGAAAAACTGGGGAACCTCCGTGCAATTTCACCTAATCAGGTCCCAGTTTCAGCTGCAGGACATGCAGAGACAGGCAGGTAACAAATAACAGACGGGTATGCAGCTTTTGCCAAAAGAAATGCAGGTAAGCCGAAACTGTTCATAAGTACAATCAGGTGGAGGCAAAGGTAGGTACCGGGCATGTACCAACCTCCAAATGAGACAAAATTCTCAGTGACCTAGCTTAGAGGTATCCAAGTTTCGGAACCACAAAGGAAAAAGATTTGGCTTCCTCTCTTGGAGGAAGCAAAATCTTTTGCAGAAGCATGCCGAGGTGAGAAGGCAAGGGTAGCTACTGGGCATACGCTTACCACTAAACTTGGCCAAACTTGTGGTGTCCCTGTCCTGAAGGGCTTTGCACCTGGTACCCAGAACTAAATCTCTCTTGGGAAGAATCCCAACCATTTCCAGAAGGTGGAATTGCCTCCTGGAGGAGGCAACGGCAGCTAGCAAGAATGCAGCTACCTCCAAAGTAGAGCAAAAATTCTGAGCGACCAAGCACGGAGGGGTCTTTGGCTGACCTTGAGAAGCACTTCCCTATTTGGAGCCAGCACAAACTTTTTTCAAACCATTTCTGCGAAGGGAAGTGAAGGTACCATAGAGGTACCTCCCTCCAAAATTGGCCAAAGTTCTCAGGTACCTACCCTGAAGCAATCTGAGGAC
>CM021733.1:26308540-26426503 GCA_011075105.1 Heteronetta atricapilla
CCTGAAGGGGTCTGCGGACCGAATCCACAAGTCACTCTCTCTCTGGAAGAGGCCAAAAATTTAAACCAGTATGCCTGGGAGGAGGAACGGGTAGCTACTGGGCATGCACAGGATTTCCAATTTGGCCATGTTTTGGGTCGCGAAAGGAGATGGGGGCAATGGCTATAAGTGTGACACAGGAAGTTCCGCACCAATGTGCGATTGAATTTCTTTAGAATAAGGGTAATGGAGCACTGCAACAGGTTGCCAAGGGAGGTTTTGGGGTCTCCTTCTGTGGAGATATTCAAGTGCCTCCTGGACGCCCATGTGTGCAACCTGCCCTAAGGAACTTGCTTTGGCAGAGGCGTTGGAGCGCAAGATCTTTTGAGGTCCCTTCCAACCCCGAGAATTCTGTGATTCTATGACATTTTGGGAGTTAATCCGCACCCCGTCTCCCCCCCAATAAAAAAAACTACTGTTGGGCTTTGAATTGCAGTGCATCACCAGGGAAAACCTTCTGCATCTGTTAAGAGGTCTATGGTACAGACAACTGAAAATGAGCCAGCATGAGCTCTAAGAGCCTTCTGGTTGCCACAAGTGCATCTGCAACAAGTAGCAAGAGTATAGCAGCTGGAGATATTTGGTGACATGGACAGACAGCAGCAAACTAGGAAAAAAGTCCATAGGCCAGAAGCATGTAGCAAAAGCTATCCTTTCCTCCACAAAGTGTCGGGAATCTTCCATAACTTGGAGGCCAAAGGTGAGACCCCTTTCTGAGGAACTGCTGTGGGCACTGGTGCTGAGAATCGTGCTTTGTACAGGAATCTTTCTAAGAGAACCACAAATCAAGGCTCAAAGAATTCCCTCTACCAGTGGACTTTACACTCAACTGGTAGATTTGGCTTCGGGAGAGAGACGGAAAGAACACTGTATTGTTCTTTCAAAAGGAAAACCTTGATGACTTTTTGGCGTTTAAAAATATTTTATTGGTAAGAAAACAGGACCGCAGCATGAGAGTTTTGCCCCTTTAGAAGGCAGTTTACTTTGATTTCTAGCCTTGTTCGAAGATAATGGATATTGATAGCATTGAAGTGCTTTAACAATTTTAGCCACATATCAGACTTCTCTAGTCACAGTTTGTCATGCTCCCCTTGGCCTTGATACTCCTTTGGCAGGAATACCAGAAGTCTGTACTCTCATTGTTATTATTATTTGCACTAACAAGAAAATTATTTTAACTAGAGGGTAACACCATATTCTGCTGCGTCTTTGTAGAAGCTTAAGGTATTAAAATTTGAATGAACTAATCTGGCAGCCACACAGCAGTGACCTCATCTATCCCCTCATTTTCCCAGAGCAATTCTTCACCTCTACGTGAAAATATGACTCGGGCACTTTGTTGCAACTACAAACACACGTATTTCTGAACAACTACATTATGTTTTACTTCTGCTCTTTTCATTTGTACAGCTGACACATTTAATTCAGGTAACAGCTATTGCTGAGCATACCACAGATTCAGCTTCCATGGAGGGCTACTAAAAACAAAACCGAGTTGCCTGCATCTAAACAATACTTAGGATGTGTGTCAAAGCATAAGAATATGCATACTCTAGGATCCTTTTTAATCCTTCCTTATAATAGCACCAGCAAGATATAGATGAAGTCTGGAATCTATTAAGCACGGAGTCTAATCCCGTAATAATACTGAACAGAAGACTAAGTAAAGAGAGGTAAAGGAAATTAACAGATATTTTGCATTGATATCCCACTCTGAGTTACTATCGTGGCAACACTGAACAGCATCAGGGAACTAAAATATAGAACTAAATTCAGTATGTACAAAACAAGCTCTTAAGAACCTGGCCTTTTATTTACATTCATGGAGCATTTTGTATGGGACACCAGTGCTAACAGTTCATGTATCCTTTAACTGCTTAGAAACCATTAACATTTGTATTCTGATCATTGCCACAGTGATGTACGAGAAACAGCCCAGCACAGAAGGGCATGAGAAGACATTCTGTTTGTCTTTTAGTGGGAAAGGGAACAGTGATATTCACAGCCATCTCAACCTCATTTATTCACAGTTCTGTAAAACATACAGTCCTGCAGACACACACAGCTCAATCAACAGGCTCATGGCAGAAAGATGAAAAAAGGGGGGGGGGAGAAAAAATATCTGTTGCCAGAATTAAATTATGTGGAAAAGTAATGGGCATAAATAAATAAATAAATAAGCCAGAACAAATGTGGAAAGCATTCTTGTGTTCTACCAGGAAACAAGTTTTCCTGCATTTAGACAAGAAAGTCTAATAAAGTCTATTTTATACCAAAGGAAATCCCCACTGCAAATATACTAAACTAGGGTGACAGATCAAATCAAACACCTACAAGATCATTGAACTCTAGTAGGTAGTACGTACATAACATTTACAAAGCCTGTGCAGTAACAAACTTCCACCTGTATAACTTATGTAAAACAAACAACAATTACAAGGAGAAATGTGTTTTCAAAAACATGTAGATAGTCTATGCTGCAGCCTCTAAAAGGCTAAAAATATTGATATATAACAATTACACAGGATACACAATTGTTTGTGTACTATATATAAGCAACACATGGACTAAGAACATCACCCAGTGTTTCTGGGAATATTTAATCAAATTAACGTCGGCATTGATGGGAACATAAGTAATACTTCCATGATGTGGAACACATTTTGTATTCACATGTAAGAAAAGTGAGCTTGCAAAGCTGTGTTTTTTCATTACTAGTTTCCAATTTTACTTAGACAAACAAACAAAGCAAAAACTTGAAATCCCTGAATCTGAGATGACCTTGATTGAATCTGAATCTTCACATTGTGTGCATCTCTGGTTACGTTCAATTTCTGAACATGTCTCTGCAGGTTTTGTTTCATGTCAGATCTCAACCCCGAATAGTTCTATTTCCCAGAACCTGTCTGGTTATGGACATAATTTCACCTGATCTCTTAATGGACTTTCATTCATCACAAGTTCCACATCTATTAGGAGAATACAGTGAGATTTCAATGTAATGAAATCTGTCCTTAAATCCTATTCCTGATTCAGCTTTGCAGCCAAACCTAACTTAAAACACCACCTTTGTTTGCCTTTGTGCTATCTCTGATGAATACATAAAACAGGACTCAGAAATTAAATTTCAAGGAGAACATCAGTTCTTTTAAATACTGAAGAAATCAGCGGACCTCAGGTTTTAACACCATGCGCACATGGGATTTGGAGAAGAGATGTGGGACCCTGCTCTGCATCTCCTTCAGGCCGGTCTGACAGGGAGCCAGATTCCTTCCAAAAGGCACAATCTTTAACAGGACTTGTTTTCTTGAAACCAGTTATATTAATATGGTTTCATGGCTTCAGTATAATTTAGCTTAGACTACATTATACAGACCCATTGTAGACTTCACATTTTAAACTTATTGAATGCACCAAACAAAAATGTGGGAAAGTTCAGGGTGTTGAAATCTGAGAATGTTTTCCATTTTCCCCAGTTTCTCATGTTCCGTCAGCCTATGAATTTAACATGCAATAATAATTTCTTGCTCCAAGGGCACCTCAGCAATAGTTGTCTAGATTTAGACTGGAATCAGCCTATATAAGATATGACAAAGAGAAATATTTGGAAAGTATTAGAGCAAAGCGATCTACAAGTAAGCGGATAAAAAAATTAGATATCAACTTCCATTATGGTACCTCAAAAAAGTAGTAATTGTGTTTTTGACTTGTGTTTACAAAAGCAAGGAATTTGGAAATTCTTTGTGTAAATCTGTAGCGAAGGTACATAAAGAAAATTGTGTTTAGCTCTGGCATCTCAATATCAGAAAGATGGTGGTAAAGAAGGGTGAATTTTCAAAAGAGGATGAAAAAAAAAAAAAAAAGATAAGCTGGCAATTGCTGGAAATCTTTCTTATGTAAGGGTTGTTTGGATGAATCATTACCAGCCAGAAGTATGGCAACTCTTGCTTATGTGCTCAAATACATAAAGAGAATAAGAACCAGATGATCTTTAAGGTCCCTTCCAACCCAAGCCATTCTGTGATTCTATAATAAGTGAAGACTTCCAAGACTCTTGAAGCAGGGAGGGTAGGCAGTCATAATTGTACACAAAGCTTGTAATATTAGAAAATAAATAAAACAAAAAAAACGGTAAAACAATTTAGCTACTGATAAATAGGAGACCTGCCTGTCACTATATTAAAATTACAATGGAAATATGCTAAACAAAACTCTACTGGAAACAGTGAAGTACTGGTAAAAATGACTGGAAACATCTTTTTCATCATTATTTCTATGATTTGAAAATTATACCTAAAGAGTCAACTGCTCGTACTTGGAGAAGATTAGAAAATAAATGCAAAGTATTGCTGGCTCAGTTTGGAATTCGCTGTGCAAACAGTTTTGGAATGCTGAAATGTGGTGTAATTCATTATCTTATGCTGAGTTTGCCTTATTTATTTTCAACATTTATCATAAAGCATTAATATTCAAATTGTTCAGATCTGAGACTGTTAATTGGTTCCTTGACTTAAGCTATTATCATACAGTTGTTAAGGAAATTGTTGTATATGAAAACCATTGTACTACCCACTGATTTACAGAATGAAGTGTCAACAGCAACTATGTCACTTAAAAGATTAGCATTAACATGAATTCTTCAACAATAGAGATTTTATGTTTGTAGGAGCAGAACCCCTAGAAAAACACAGCTAATCCTCTACTTAAACAAGAGGAACATCAGACCAGGCCTTCATCCATATCATGCTGCAAAGTCCTGCTTCCCAGGCCCTGCTTGCATAGAACTGCCACAAACTTGAATCTTAGCACCCCCCAAGCACCCCTCCAATAAATGATCATTCATTATTTATGTATTTAACAGAAGCATAATGACAGACTTTATACTGGACTCTATTCTTCGCCAAAGTGCCCCTGTAACCATGAAGATGCAAGAATTTTATTGGCTTAATTTTTCATTTCCATGCTTTGTTAATGTGTTATAAATACAACAAATATATATATTCACTTCAGTGAGCACTTCCTAAAAAATGTTTTATTAAATTCACAAAACTTAACTTACAAAACTTAACTTTTCAAGTTTTAAGTCATGAATTGCAAACCTATGCACAATTTGTATACCTCAAAGAAGGAATTTTTCCTGTCAGGTATCACACAGAATCCTTCTCTCTTATGAGCAGTTGCACTGAAGAGGTGCAAAATGTATACAGAGCTGCACATAAAACCACCACTATAGAATAAAGCCTGACACAAGAGCATAGCTTATGCCAGGTTTTATCTGCAGGGGATTTTTCGCATGTATACCTGCACAAATTTCATGCATGCAAGAGACATAGACAATACTTGGAATTTACAAGCAAAAATTTTATGTGCAAGGCATTCAGCACATCATTACCAACTCTTGCTATATACATTTTCACAATGTATATATTCACAGCAATGGCACAAAACCCGAAATTCAGACTCAAACTTTTAATGCATTGCAACAATTAACAGGACACTGCTTTAGTAAATTTTGTGCCTATATGAAGACAACTTTTTTTTATTATTAAGTAATATAGTCTGGTGCACAAATAAGATTTAAATTCAAATTTAACATAGCACAATGCTTCATTTTAAGTGTCATACAACTTCTGATCTTGTCCATAGTTTGCTCAACAGAGAGAGAACTGCAGATAGCTCCTTCTAGGTGGCATTTATCCATGTAATAAATAAGCACTTGAAAATCAGTCATGAATTTCTGTTTCATTCTGTTCAAACATAATTTAAGTCTAAGAGCTGAAATTGCTATGGTTTTAATAAAATTATAAACAAAATAATTTACTGAGAGGCAGTTTGGTTTTGTCTTTGACCGGCACCTTATCTTTACAGCGATCATACTCTGCACAGCAATACTAGCTAGCTGATGATTCCAGGTAAAATGAAAGAAGACAGAACATCTTTACTAATAATCACAGTAAAAAACAAGCTGCATTACATCAAAATTTTGTATGTAATCCTGTATTAAGGCAGTTCCTTCAAGCATTTACCAATACATGACAATATATGCAGCCCAAACTATACAAAATCAGCTAGTGTCAGAGATGGAGCTGAAGTAAATAATTTTTTTTTTTTTGGTCTCATGACATTAGGCATGTTTGCACTGAAAAACAAAGAAGTTAGGGAGTATTTACGTGCAAATAATGTTTCACAAAAGTTACTGCATCTTTCCAGGAAAGCTGAAGAGTTAGACGTTGTTACACATCTTCACTGGCAGAAAGTCTGACTGGGGCAAATACAGCAATTTGTCATTTATACAATGCCTTTAGGCCACCACAGCTTCACATTAACAGGACACCAAAAACACAATCACTCTGCATTGCAGTGAAGGGCATTACCATTGTGAACACTTCTAAGGAGAGAATTTGAAGGTAATTGAGCCCTAATAAAGAGAAACATGTTGTATGTTTTTATCTGCAACAACAATGAATCCACCTTGATCTTACTAATTAATACATTTCAAATACTTAATAACATCCTACAGAACATTGGAAGGACATGAAAGAGTCAGTATCTCCTTGTGCACGAATGTTTCTAGTAGTTGCAGGATGACTGCTTCTGCAGTGAAATAAATTTTATGGACATGGAAAATAACAAGTATAATAACTTCCTTCACTATAAACACAGAAATGCAAACAAAAAGAGCGCGCCCCTAACAAATCTTACGTGGCTGAAGATAATCTGTCAAGAGTTAATTTAAATATGTATATATTTTTTACATAACATTACATACTATTATCCAATTAAAATATTATGAACTATGAATTCTATTGATAGAAGTTACTAAAATTAATAATGTTTAATCACTGCTCAATACCAGAAACTGTTTTAAAATCCATTTTCAAAGTAAGATTACACGAATGTTTAGTTGAAAGAAGCTAAAACAAAAGGAGACTAGAAATACAGTGTTTTGCCTTGAGGTAGGAAAATATTTATTACTGAGATGATGCTGTTTCTAAATCCCTGAGCTAGATAACCTTAAACAAGAGGGGGAAGGTTGAAGGGCACTTTGAAGAAAAGTTAAGATTTACCTCACCTCTTTTATTTGGGAATCTAACAGAGCTCTGTGTGGATACCTACTTAAAGACAGAATGCATTAAACCATTATCCTTTTAGCTGTCTATATAGGTGCAAGAGAGGTGTTTCATCAACTGTTTCAAAAAGAGCAACATAAACTCACTGTATATAAAAGTTGCCATGAAAATGCTGAGTAGTTGCAAAGATATGCTTGGAAACAAGTTATGGCAAAATAAAGGCTCCTTAAGTGATTTTAATAATCTACCTAGGATCCTATAATGTATTAAACTTACTTCTCCATATGCCTCTGCCTTCTTTAGCGGTTCTCAGAAAAGATAGGACTTTGTCCCAGCTTAATGGCATCACTGAAATGCTTCCATAACTGATGAAGCCCCAGTTCAGGTAAATCTTCTTGATATTTTTCTCTATCATTACACATGGTACAATGCTCATGATGAAAACCACTAAAATGTAGCTCTAAATACCACTTTTTCCTCTCTCCAGAAAAAGAAAATGTGAAAGAGATCTTTAAGTGCTTTGATCAATCTAAACCTTTATCACAATTTCCCTGATACTGCCTTTTAAACTTGGGTGCCACATCTTTGTTTTCACCTTGATAGCAGCTGGAAGAATCCTGCCCATCCTGCACATCTCTATCACTGATAAGCTAGAGCTCCTAAAACAAAAGCATGAAGGTTGTTTTAAGAGGAAATTCTTTTCCTTCACTTCTGTCTGCTTTTGAGTATAGCTGAATTTACTTAACTGAAAACACTTTAAAATGTGCCTACTCAATGAAGAAATAAGCCATTGCATTTGAACCAAAGTCAGAAATAAATTTAAAAAAGCAAAGGAAAACCTTTTAGAATACAAACTGTTGTGCAATCTTACAGTTGTAGTCTTTTCAATACTCCCTATCCTGCACACAGCAAATGAGATGGTAAAAATGAAACTAGTGATTTAGGATATTAACTCTAACCATTTTACAGTTGAAGCTATGCAAGCAAACAACCGACCAGCTTATGAGAAACCTGCAGTAATACATTTCTGTTGGAAGAAAAAGTGCTGAGCTAGTGTATTCATATGCTTGTTCAACCATACCTGTTCCAGTATCTGATAGCTCCGCATTGCTATTACTTTGTATTTGGTCTTCACAAAGTGCAATGTTCATAGAGAACTTTCTCATATTCAAACCACAATTAGACCATTGCAACATCACCTTGGAACAACTGCCACTGAAGGGCATGAGCTTGTATTGTACCTTCTTCAAGAAGATTTTTTTCCTCTAAACAACATGACTTTTGCCTCAGCCATGCCAGCACTGGTCTGTGACAAAGAGCATCTTTTACAGGAGTCTTACCATACAGTGAAACTTGACTCTGTAGACATAACCTTCGTTAGCATATTAATTCAATTTACCTGATGTGATCTATTACCTGTTAAACCATTCACTTCACTTTACTAAGCTGATAACGTGAACTCAGTGTTAAGTTATTTTGATATGCAGCTAGAAGATGAAGTTTATATATTGTATTCATATATATTTAAGTAGCAGAAACATGTTTCAGGAGGGAGCTCTTCATTGTTGTTCGATGTTTTATTGCTAGCTGTAATTGATGTCAGTTGAGACTAGGAGACTATTATCAGGCTAACGCTATCTCCAGACTATTACAGCTAACGCCATCGTATTATTATTCTAAGTATAATGAAATAAATCTGTGTTTGGAAATAGAAGCAGCCAATATTATTTATTGCTGTATTTTCAGTAACTAGAAACTTACAGGGAATACAGGACTTGCCTTTTTGTCCTTCACAAAGTGAAACCTTTGAACTTCCAAACTAACTTTCCCTGCTATGCCTTCTGACCTCCGTTACCTATGCTCCAATTCAAATTTTCACACTTTTTTCAGAACTCTTACTGTACCTGCTCATCTCAGCTCACGCCCACTTTCCTTGGCAGCTTACTGCAGAGTTAGTGTTTCTGATTTCCCTACAAGGTCATATGTCTTGAAGTAGATTATATATTCAGAATAAATCTTTATATACTTGGAATATAGCCTCCAAATTCAGGTTGAAATCAATAACCGACCTGTTTACTTTTCAGCAAAAACTGTTTAAGAACCTTACTGCATCCACGTGTAGCAGGCAATTGTGGTATTGATGTAATGTTTGTTCTTTCCTGTATATCTTATCCATCTACTTCAAATCCAGTCATAGAACTTTCTTGACTTCCAACAACCCTCAACAGCTCAGATATTGCAAACACATACCTCCTCCTCCTCATCTTCATTATTTACATTATTTCACATTAGAGATGCCCACCTTTAACAGCACAAGTGTTGAGAAACATCATGTACAACTTCCTGAGCAGTTTAACATTCTCTCTCTTATTAATTTTTAAATAGTTAGCATTAATATATTCCTCTTTATATTACTACTAAATCTCCCTGCAGTTGCCTTGTAGCTTGGCATAGGGATAAACTGCAATCCAGTGCTGCATAAACATTCTGCTACATTCAACATCAGGAATGATGTGTACTGAGGTTCCAATTTTCCATTTTTATTCTCAGCAGTGTCTTTTCATTAAGATTGGGAAAAGTTACATTTACAAAAAACTCCAACATAAGTTTATTTCAGGTTTCCACGGAACCTACTCCATTTCATAAATTATTCTACCATGCCTTTACCAGAACTAGTGGAAAAGACAAAATCCAACTCCCTCCATGATCCCAAACCAACTGTTGTCTTTTATTAAACCTTTTTCATAGCATCATTTAGAGCTCTTCAGGAAAAAAATATTTTTTCCCCTTTACTGCTAATCTAAAATATAGTTACAGAATTGTCAAATTATGATATAGCTATGATACTGTCCAAATCAAAATGGTGCTTTCTCAATGTTGTTCTTCTTGTGGGAGAGGTCCCTGAACAAAACTCAATTACTTTTAGCATCCTGAGAGAAATTAAACTCCTCTATGCTCATTTTCTGTGGTAGTTTTTCCTTAAGCTGTAAATCATTGCTACTTTGCGGTAAAGAAAATTATCAAAAAAGATTGCAAAGTATTAAGGAAGCTTTTTTTTCTTTTTTTCTTTTTTTTTTTTTTTTTCCTCCAGCCATCAGCAGCTCAAGTTCTTCTGGATGGGGGCAATGAGAAAAAAGCTGGTCAAAGGTCTTTATATTAACCACGAAATCACAATTATCAGTTTAGTTACTCTTGGGAAGACTGGTCAGTGAGTCTACCCAAAGACACAGCTAGCTCTCACTGTCTCACTTTCAGATTCTTAGTGTCAGCTCAGAAAAGGGGCAAATAATCCAAAGAAGTCAACAGTCCTAAAATGTGAACATTGGTTTATAGAAAAACTTGAAACTGATTTCAGGAAACAAGAGTCCAGGAACGCTCTTGCATAGCAAAGGTGACTGAACCACAGGGAAATGAAGCCATGCTAATTTTAATGACACAACATCATTGGTTTTACACCCTCTGATTTGTATTAAAGTGTATATAAGTCTTAAAAGAAACTACAGAGTTTAAATGTATGGAGGGTGCAACTTACCCACCGTTATTATCCACGCTAGCCAGATTAAACTTAAAAAATGCATGCCTAGCTCATGTTTAGGATCACATTTTCATTTTGTTATATACACGTACCATAGAAATGAGATTTCTAAGGGACCAAACAGCATTTATAATGATTTCTTATACTTAGGAATTCTACTATATTTGCTGATTTTCCACAAATAAGTAAGTAAAACAAAAATAGAGTGGTTAGACCTGAACAAATTTCAGATTCAGTAAGTTTATATAGCTGGAATACTAAAGTTAATTTGACCAATGCTTGAATCTATCTTTATATGCAATTAGATACTACATAAAGGTCCATATCTGTGCATGACTAGGAATTTGGGAAACAGAAAGAGATAACAAAATGCATAATGCTCAAAGATCAACTAGCACAAGAGACTTGGCATCTGTTTCAAGAAAGGTATTTTTCAATACCTTAAATACATGGTTTAAATACAGGGTTTTAACCACTCCTGACAAAACAAACAAACAAACAAAACCACCCAGAAAACAAACAAAAAACAGCCTCCAAACATGAATATAACCAGGGAAAGAAAAAGAAACAGTGAAAACTAATGAAGAGGCAGCCCATATCATTCTACATTTATCTTATTCCAATGCATCCTTTAAAAGGAGATTACTTTTAAGATAGTATTTTAACCTCATAGCAAAAAATAATATTGTTACCTCATACAAACGAGATCTGATTTTACTCTGACAAATATTAGCATATTCAGATTTTAAAACATCCACCATATTTTGTGAAGAAAAGAGACTTTGGCAGAATTTATGCCCTCTAGCACAGGAACCTACTGCTTGAGTTTATCTGGTTAGAAACCTTCTGTTCCACATCACGCTGTTAAGTAAACCGTAAAGGAGTGTTACCAAGCTTCTTTAGTTCCTCATGATATAAAACTTGGTTGTCCTGCACAAGTGCAACATAATTTTGAAATTATCTTATCTGGCATGCATTGCTAATGTTAATTTGTAAGCATTGCAAAGATTACTTTTATTGCAAATAACATATTAGTGGTGTAGGGTGTCAGTACATGCATTTAGTTCCAAACCAACAGCTTCATCTATTCAATCTATTTCAAAGTAATAATAATGCTCCACACATATACAGAAATGGACATTCACAATGAATAAATTAAATATGAAAGTATGTTTTATTACAGGGCAAATGGAGAGCACTGTTGCTGCATCTGGACTATGATTCCAGCCATGTTTTTGCTTGCATTGTTGGTACACTATGAACATGCCTATCCTACACCAAAAAATTTGACCTTGAAATGACTCTCATTCTCATAAATACTAATCCCAAAGGTCTGAGACACATTTAAATTAGAACTGAAAGTTAAACCTTCATGACTTTTGAAATATTAAACCATCATCATAAAAAATATATTTTTTTCAAGGCATTACCTAAATTCTATGCTGTGATGTCTTTTCTCTAAAGGGAAATTCCAGACCTGCATTTCAATAATGGGCTTGGACTACAGACAGAACTTTATTTGAAAAAAGACTGAGACTGACAACGTGGTGAACCCTTTGCCCTGGAAATAACAGTCTTGCCTCTGAAGAAACATGTAGTTTACTTATTTTTGAAAGTGATTTCATACATGGCTGAGTTAGTCCTTTCCTTTTAAAAGAGAAAGATTACTGGAAATATTCTGTTACCGATTTTCTTCTATATTTATACACACATTGTTAGTGCCATAGGATCATGATTAAAATCTGCTGCAGCAGGGCTGATTCTTTTTGCTGTCAATGCATTATTGCTCTTTGGCTTTCTTTAAACTTTACTCTTTTTTAGTTAAAAAAAAAAAAAAAAAAAAGATCCACTCAAGACCTATATAACTTTAGCATTTTCCACAGTATAGAGAATTTACTACATTATTTATAACCAACATAAGCTTAAATTCAGTGTTATTACCCTATAATAATTTCAGCCTGAAAATGAATATTAAACCTATCTCCATGCTGTATGAGCATGCAGTTAGTCATAAAATACTTGGTGTCAGTGCAGATTAGAATGATGATACATGCTAAAATCGAATACATTCAAGACAGAAGTTGCTAGCACTATTCACCATTAGCATGCTTCCTACACAGATTCCTGGGCAGAAACATGTCAGTTCTAACAATGACCGTCGATGTCTCCACACGTGGTATTTTGCATTAGAGTAGAACATTTACTCAACACATTCAAACACACAGTTGTAGAAACTCTTTATCTGAAAAATAACCAGTGGTGACCCCTAAGAGCACAAAGTTACGTCAAAAATGTAGCACACCAAGAAGAGTCATAACATTCCCCACACACACGCACCCTTTATATAATGGATGATTATTTTCATTGGGGTTCCACAATGAAAATTAAATGGTATAAATATATAAATATGTACACACACGTGCATATATATTCATACACCTAAAAATCAGCATAAAAGAAATCAGCACGGTTAACAGCTAGAATGGTCATTTCATACAAGGTTATGAGCACTGGATATCAAAATGAAGTGAATTTTGACAGCACTTAGTTACAATGATCCAATAAAAATGTTTTTAAAAGCTTGAAAGAATGGGATTATGCATCTCATCTGCTCAAGGGCAAACAAACTAAAGGACATTCATGTGATGAAGTTTAAAATGGTAACATGCAACTGATGATAAAAGGAACTTTGCATACATTTAGAAAAGTGCTCTTATACAGCTCTCTAATGTATTTGAGGTGGAAAGAGGGCAAGGTTAGCTTCCACAGACATGAGGGTAAATAAGAAAGTAAAACTGAAAATATCAGATAAAGATAAATCTTACATTATTGCAGGATAGACATCATACTTGGATATTACTATTTTGATGTTACACTTTATAAATATTTCTAAAGATTTTTGGCTTGCCTGCAGGGTTTTGTTGGTGGTGTTTTTTTTTTTTTTAAAAAAAAATAGAAACGTATTGACTCAGACTTGAATGGATGAAACTTACACAGAACAATGCATTAGACTCTTTCAAGGAGGAAGGAGGCATAGAAGGGACCTTGAATTTAACATCAATAATACTGCCAGTAAATGTCCACATTCAATTAATCTGTAAGTTAAAACATGAAGCAGGTAACCAGCTAACATTTGATTTTAGATGCAAGTTAATTCCAACCTGCCAAATATATTGGTTTTGACAAGGCCTAGACTCCTGTAGGAATCAAATTCATCTTCTTTTAAGGACATCAACAGAAGTTAACATTAGTCTTGCCAGAATCATAAAAAAAACATTTTATTTGAATCTTAAAATATTGACAAACTTTCCAAACCTGTCACTAGACAAGACTCTTGTACTACAATTAATTACATAGGGGTTGGGCTCTTTTATTCCCCTCAATTGGAACAAATCATTTTATGAAGGGACATAGCCTATGAGTTTAATGGAACGGAATATAAAAGACAACAAAGGGGGGGAAGTTTTCAAATGCCAATATGAAATTTCAAAACTGACTGCTCCCTTCAAATACATATGTTACATTTTGCAAAATCTCCGGTACCTGAAGCAGGATTAGGGATTAAAAATTTAAAGGACTAACGACAATGATCTTGTCATTCCTAATCTCACAAAAAGAGAACATGATAATCATTTAATTCTTTTCAACTGTATTGGTTATTTTTTTTTGCAACCTTAAAACATCAGTGTGGCTCTTTTTCAATTCAAAGTCTCGGGCCTTTTTTTTTTTCTCCTTTTTAATCCTTGTTCTGCTGAATTTAATTGCCTTGGCAATGCCAGAACAGTGTCTGATCCTAATAGGTCAGCATTGATCGCTCTAAACCAATTGGTTCCTTCATTACAGAGAAAATGAAGTAAAGAGAAAAGGCAGGTGTGCTCTCACACAGTCAGCTGGACTTCAGCTTCTCTTGCCCTTCTTCTCCCTCATTAACTAGCAACCAATCGATCAGGAACCTGCTCAGAACCCACAAAAACTATTCATCAGTTCTGACATCAAATGGTTTTAACAGGTCACTAAAGTAAAGAATATTTGATGTATCTATCTTTAGAGCCCATACAGTTTTTAAACTGGTGTTCAAGAGAAAGGAAAAATCGAAACGTTACATTCCTTATAAAGTTCTAGTCTAAACCTTGAATCTAAAATAAAATTTCTGTTAGTTATTTGCCCAAGCCAAGAATCCTGGCTGTAGGACAGCTAATTTTAAACATTCTTTATTGTGAAGATCTTTGATGATGGAGAGTGAGGGAGACAGTAACTGGGAGAATGAGCACAGAACCCCAGTCCCAGCATAGTGCTCATTCTCTCCTCTACTTCTGTAGGCTTTAGTTGATTGAATTCAAAATTCCTGTGGACGTTCAACCTTTACACAGCATTTCTTCCTACAGCTCCACCTTTTTAAATATTTGAACAATGCTTGCATTTCCCATCACTTTGTCCTAATAGCCCCTTTTCCTATCAAGCTCCTCACTGTTCTTCATTTTACCACACAACTGCAACAGAAACCCTTTACCTCATTTGCCAAAAAATTAACAGTTCAAATCACTCTTAAATTATTATTCTTGAGATGTTACCCATGCTGACATTTTTACAAGTTCTCACTCTAGTCAGATATTTGAAGGTTTTTCTCCTCTTTCTTTGACTGTAAATTCTGTAGAAATGTCTTGTCCTTATGCGTTGGAAATGCATAATGGGTTTGTTATTTTACATTACTATCAGCTCAAAATATTGCCACCAAGGCATCTCATGAGGAGAAGAAACCAAAGAGATGAAGTAATAAGCAGCGAACTAGATACTAGGCAGTAAAGGAAAAAAAAAGGCAAAAGATCCTCAAGAAGAGAACTAAACATAGAACAGGGGAACAAGAAAAGAAAGGAAAGACAGCAGACAAACAAACAGACTGATGAAACAAAAGAGAGAAGCACGGCTTTGAATAGGAAAAACAAAATTCCAATGAAAGAAAAAGATAGCAAGCAGTCTGCAAAATCCTGAGGTAAGGAGGAAGGAGGGTAAAGAGATGGAGATGATAAGGTCAAAAAGAGAGAAATGGCTTAAAGAAGTAATAAATCTTTTCCATAATAAGGCTGTGTCCCTTTTCACATTATGTTCTGTCTAATCAAAATCAAAACAAGACCAGGCCCTCTTAAGCAAAGCAGAAGAGGGAACTCGTAACTCCTCAAAACCTACTTGCAAAACCGAAGCACAATGAGAATCTGTGGGACAAAGGAAAGAAAAAACCCATGCATTAGCTTAAAAGTGAAATCTTGTGTGGAGGACAGCTGAGAGGCAGCATACACAAAGCACCTCACTTAGCAGTATAATTATGTTGGTGATGGTATTCTATTGCAATTCTGGAAATCAGTCTATACCACCATACTTCAGCAGTCCTGGGGATACAAGTGTGTTCATAAATGTTGATTCCCAACACTGGCCTAGAAGCAGCTTAACAGAGTGAACCAGTGTGCTGCCAAATCCCAAACCCTGGCCAAAATATCTGTGGATTTAAACTGACTACTGAACTTGGAAACCTATTTTTTTCTGCAAGACAGCAAAGTAATAGAAAACAAACCTTGGGGAGAGAAACAAAACAAAACAACAACAAAACCCTGAAAGCTGAACATGCATTGACAGTTTCAAAGCTTCCTGTGCATTTTGAATCCTATACTCTGCCCCAGTGACCTTTCTAGAATCACGCCACTACAGCTGATGTGAGGAAACAAGCACAAAGGTAGTAGTCAAACAGCAGTGTGTTTTCATTAATAGTTGGATTTACCTTAGTTTTTTCTTCCCCACTTGTACATCCAACGATGTGCAAAAACATTATAATATGCACTACAGAAAGTACTGCAAGATCATATCCACTTTAGCAAAACAGCGAGAGAGAAAACAGCAACGGCCATGATTACAAGACAGGAAAGGTGACCCTTAAAATTCTACCCAAGCCAAAATGAAATAACCCCATTAGTTTTCCAAAAATGTTTTTACAGAAATGTGATTTTAAAAACCAACAATGCAGTCTACTATGCCTAAAAATTCAAGTTTTTGACAGTTTCTGAAGAACCATTTATTTATTTAGATTTAAAAGATAGTACACAAAAAATGCAACTTCTAGTAGAGAACTGGAAAACAGAGACAGAGAACCACCACATCACCTTGTGGTACAATGAATCAAGAGGAAAAATTTATAAAGGCAACAGCTCATAGCAGTCTAATCATTTTATGTTCAAATCACTGGAATAGCCATTTCTCATCCAGTTCTGTCTGTTGTCTCACAAATTAGAGGAAAATGTTTAATTATTCTTATGAATAAAGCCATGGGACTGAATTGACTGAATCTCATGCAACCGCATAAGGAAAATCAGGAGTTTCATCTGTGTTTTGTGTAATAGAAACATGATGTGAATACAGAAACTCATTTCAATTGGGAAAAATGTTATCAATCATATGCTATTTATCCCAGAGTGTTATTACAATTGTTAATTATGCAGTACAATGAAATTACCAAGGACAAAGAAATTCACTAATTCTCTTACTAAATTTTTCCTCTCTTCTAATTACATATTTCCATTGTGAAAAAGAAAAAAAGAAATACCCCATCTTCACCCCAAGTAATGGTAATATAAAGAATCAGCTTGCTTTTTGTTGTTGTAACCTTTATCCCTGGGTCATTCAGAAGTCTTGATTCCTGAAAAGATGTATTGCTATTCAGGAACACAGGCTCCTGGGAATCAAATCAAATTACCAATACGGTATACTATGAAGGGCCGTGTATATAGTACACGACCTAAATCAGCAATTTAGATTCTACCTAAGTAACGGAGCTCCAGAGGGCAATTCAAGCTCCCCAGGTCTGGATTGTTTATCCTTACCATGGAATCGATCCCTTTCTCTCTCTCTCTCACACACACACTCATGAGTAGGTATCTAACTCAGACAGAAATGGGATGATTACACCAGCTGTGGTTGCCAAGTACTGCCTACTATTTTGAAACAGACAGTTACACAGAAATAAGGAAAAAGAAATATGGACATGGTAAACAACTATCTTAAAATCTAAGTATTATGAGAGAACTTAACTGATCTTTCCCATAACCTGTCAGAAATTACATCCTAATGGTAAAAATACATTCCTGTGGATTTGTGACAATCCTACAAAAGAAAAAAAAAAAAAAAAAATTTAAAATGAATTTGACATAGCACTGCAAAAAATTACACAGAACCACTTTTCCTTTGACACATATTTTATATAAATTGATATAAAATCTTTTCTTTTGGAAAGATGACAGTGGCAATCCCACAAGATTCTCAGACCTGTATATATTATATCAAACCTACAACAAATTCTCTTATGAGCACCAGAATGCGAGGATTGTTTTTCTGCTGATATATGTCACATCCATTCTTTCACATTTTGACTCAAAAATTCTGAATTACCCCAGTTTTGGAAAACTTATCTAAAAAGCCTTTTGCTGCCTCTAACACTTTTCTCTAAAGAGATTTTTGGATATTTGATAATATTTAGGCCTTTTTTCTCAGTGAAAGCATTAACAATATCATTCATATATTTGGGGTCTTTGTTGGAAAGAGAAGGGGGGACAAGGCATAAGGCAAGAGGGAATCATACACCCATAGATTATCCCGAGTTGGAAGGGACCCAAAAGGATCATCAAGTCCAACTCCTGGGTCTGCACAGGACCACCCAAAAACCAGACCATGTATCTGAGTCCATTGTCCAAATGCTCCTTGAACTCAGAAATTCTTTGGCTGCACCAGCACAGAGTACAGCAGGACAAACAGGAAAGGATGCAGGAAGGATGCAGGCCAAAAATGATTGCACAAGGCTTCATTTTCTCATGAAACCAGAGTACACAAATATAACATAAAGGAAACGTGCTTCACCATACTATTTACTATGTCTCCATGAACAGTAATCAATAAATCAGAGATTAGATACTGTGGGGGTAGATTATCTCATGTACCGCCTGCAAACTAATGAAACACATGCTGACAACCAGAAAGCAGAAGAAACACTAGGTTTTAAGAAATAATACCCTTGACCCTGCAGTCATTTTCATGCTGCTTTTAATCGAACTACCAATCTGAGTCACGTATAATCTAGAAATCAGAGACCACAAGTCACAGTAAAAAAGCTTAAAAGAGAATTTAAGAGGTCATTTAGTCCATCCCTCTTGTCACTCTGTCACAAAGAAAGTTTGAGCTACATTTATATTGTTCCAGACAAATGTCTAACCCATTGCTACAATCCTCCAGTCATGAAGCTTTCACAACCTTCACAGACAACCTATATTCAGCTGTTGTGAGTTTTCTGAGTGCCCAGTTCAACTTTTTTCTTGCTATAATTTGTCTAGTACCTCTCATCTTATTCCTTGTGAAGTATATGTTAATCTCTTGTTTTGTAAATTTTTGTTTGCTATTCTAACCTCTTGAGATGTTTTCCACATCTCCCCTAAGAACTCTCTTCTTTAAACCAGTCAGGCACAAGTTTTTCTATCTTTTTCTGTAGGTCAAACTGTGCTGGGTTCTTGGTGGTCGCTTCTACTCTTCCCACACTTACTGAAATATGAAATGGTAATTCCCTCAACAGTCCAAAACTAGCAATGTAGATAGGACTGAATTGAATGATTGACATCAGTTCATCTTACAAGCTATGCTCCTGTTTATATACTCAAATACATTTGTGTTTTTGTTTAGTTTAGTTTGTTTTTATGCAGAAGTGCTATTGAGTCATTTGCTGCTTTTTAAATCCTTTTTTTTTTTTTTTTTTTTTTTTTTTTTTTTTTTTTTTTTTTTTTACTTCTCCCTGCACATATATAGATTCTTGCATTTGTTCTTTGCAAACCTCATTCTATTTATTTCAGGTCATGAATCCAATTTGTCAAGATCCTTTTAAATTCTGATTTTGTCCTTTTACATAACTGAATATCCTCTCCATTTCATACTATCTTCAAATTTAAGAGAATATGTTTCTTTTTCACGTCCAAAGCATTAACTATATATCGAGTAGTATGGAACACAGGAATGACTGCATAAAAAAGTCCCACTTCTACCTGTTTTCTATCTCACTATAACTGTGCTTGGAGGCAGCACTCCAGTTTTGTATTCTCTTTATAATATTTTCATCTAGACTGTTTCTCTTGCTTGCATACAGAAGTATCAAGCTAGTGTCAAAAGCTTCACTGAAGACAAAATATAACATGTACTGATTTCTTATCCATGCCCTGTTTTTCTGCCTCAGAAGAAAACTAAATTGACTATTTGTTTTTGACAAATCCAGTTTAGCTGACAGTAATTTCCTTATCTTCTAGTGCTTACAATTTGGTTCATTTACTTGCTCCTCCAATATTTTTCTGGGAACTGAAGTTGTGGTGCATGACATAATTCCTTGGCTCCTTCCTCTAGCCCCTTTTAAAGATGGGAAAAGAACAAACTATATCTATTTTCTGTAAGTTCCAAAAAAATCAGCAACTTTTCTAAGCTAGATATAAATTATAACTACTAGTTCAAAAGCTGTTTTATGAGGGTTTAGAATGAAAGGTTATACATTTATATAATGAATAAATTAGGAATTAGAATACAAATTACAATTGCTAGCAAAACAACTTTATTTCTGGTTTTACTAATTGTTTTTTGCTAGTATTACTGCCAGGAGATTGAGGGCTCACACACTGCAAATTTTCAAGGACATCAGATAGTTCAAGTTTAGATTATTAGTTTTATTTCCCAATTTACATAATATTTTATGAACAATAGAACAAGTACTTCCACCTCCCTAACAAGATTATTTCTCCCTACAGCTCAGTAGTAAACTAAAAGTGAAATTTTACAATTAACTTTTACATGTCATGAAATTATGCTACTCTTTACACATACACAGTACGAAAGTAAACAAACTTCAAAAAGGAATTAGAAAAATATTCCTTTAATGCCATTCCCTAAGGTATATAAATCAAGAACATACACTAAGAAATGTAAACAGCATGACAATACATTTTTTATATTTTTTTTTAATAGCATCTGGAAAGGTAGTTTGAAAGAAGGCATTCTGGTGGGAATATACAGCTCTAGTCGTAAAGAGTGAACATAAGCCATAGATGCCAATAGCTGTTCTGCCATGATGCAAGAGTGTTCTTTATGATACAAGACTGAGGACCTTTCAAGAGAGACTGCCAAGAGAAGGCAGAGGAGGGGAAAATTGAGATGCTGTCATATGGCAATCCAACCTTCCTACACAAAGAACTTAGAAACAAAAATAGAAAGGTTTCCTTGCTGTTTACAGTGAAAACACAACAACAAAAAAATCCCACTGCTTGAGGACTTCTTAAGAAGGAAAGCAGGAAAAGCTCTGGAGGTAAGAATTCATCTTACCTGAAAAGGACTGAAACTACAGCTCAATAACCACAATGACAGCAGCATCAGAGCTTTCAAAAATAAGCTCACCTTGCTTTTGATTACAATGAGTGAAAGCCCTGAAAACATGATAACATGATATCTGATCTGCTGGTATCTGCTGGATCTGTAAAGTATCTATAATGATTATACATGTTCAAAAAAATAATAATAATTTGGTAGAATTTATTTTCTACAAAAAACTTTGTTATAGTGCTAGAGAAAAACGTCTTTTAAAGTTCTTCTCCACCAGAGAAGAAATAAATAAGAACAAGATGAGAGGTTTACAGCAGGAGATCAAAAGCTAGTTAGATAAGATTGAGATGATAATGTATGCACATACATTTGGTATATTACTAACAAAGCATATGTTTCAATGAAAAGCAGGAAAAGCTGTTTGCTCTTTTAGACATACAATACTGACGAGGTATTTACGGACAAGAATAGCCTCACAAATCTAGCAAGAAGCTAGATAAAATACACAGACTAAGATACCTCAGAAAAAAGCTGAACACTTCAGTAATTTTCATTTTCAAAATCATTATATTCTCCTTTTGTGGCCATGATCAGATAACTGAAGAATGAGCAGTATTCCTCAAAACAGATTAACTATCAGCTTTTTGCTTAAGCTGTTATATTGCATTCCCTCTTTCCTCCATGTGATACGTAAATCTTAAAAGAAATCAACACCACACACCATGATCTTAAAATACTATTTAAAAAATTAGTAGTCTAAAAAAAATAAAATGTAAAAATAGATAAAATTGGAATTGTGAGCTAAAGACTTGTATCTTCCAATCTCATGACCTCAAAGATACCTACTGTTTTCCTCTTTGCTTTGAGTGATGGGCCTACCACAAAGACATTGCTTGGATATTTTTCTTGAGATATTCCTGTCCTCCTGATTAAAAAAGTCGTGAGGTAAGAGACAGCAACAGAACAATAGCGCAGGTTTTCAAAGATGACAACAGGAAGAGGAATAGTTTCCTATTGCACTCAAATGAAGTACATCATCTCAAGTATCCATAAATATTCTGTATAAATGAAATTTGGTACTGTGCATCATATTGAAAAAGTATTAAGCTAAGTCTTTTAGAAAATCTTCAAGCACTTCTAAGTTCTTTTTGGATACCTGATCCTTCAAAAGCAGACATCTAGGAATTTCCATAAATATATAGAAAAATATTCAAATACTAAACGTTTCTTTCTATTACTAAATTTTGCAACAGCAAACCATGATTTAGATATCAGACTAAAAATAGCACTATCACATTGAGGAATTTATGGAACCTATTTTTCATCTTATGAAGAACACTCAAGATATTGGCCTGTAGTTAATTTTCACCCTGGGATCATACTTTCTTTTGGAGGAAATATCTTCACCAAATTGAACTAAAATAGCAACATGTATCTACTTATCTTACTATTCTATTAATAGCTCATTCTTTACTAATACAATCAATACATGATTTATATCCAGCACAACATTAAAAATAAATACCTCACAATGCCACCATGCTAAAGAACTGTGTTAAGCATAATAACCATCCAAAATGCTATATTGTTCCAGGAAATAGAAAAGATGCTTTGATCATTAATAAGAAAGAGGGACTTGTCTCTAAGATCAAAATGAGGTCACCACGTCATAAATGAAGCAAAGACTTGGTTTTATAAGAGATTTTTTTTTTTTTCAGAATATGAACATGAAAACATGAATGTGTTCTTAGCATTCAGCTACTGTCAACACATACGGCATATGGTACAACACTAAAGTGTGGAACACCCTTAAAATATCTTCATGAGTTAGACTGCAATAGTTCAGTTGGGAGGGTCGTACAAAGATCACCTAGTGCGACTGCCTGAGCACTTCAGGGTTAACCGAAAGTTAAAGCGTATGATTACGGGCATTGTCCAAACGCCTCTTGAACACTAACAGGCCTGGGACACCAACCACCTCACTAGGAAGCCTGTTCCAGTGTTTGACCACCCTCATGGTAAGTAATTTTTTCCTCATGCCCAGTCTGAAGCATTCCTGGTGCACCTTTATGCCATTCCTGCACGTCCTGCCATCGCTGGCCAGGTGGCAGAGCCCAGCACCTCCCTCTGTGCTTCCCCCCAGGGAGCTGCAGGGAGCACCGTGGTCACCTCTTGGCCTCCTTTGCTCTGAAGTGGACAACCCAGTGTCATGTCCAAACACTCAGCTCTTAGTTTGTACCTGTGTCTGGCACTGCTCTGTCCTAGGTGCAGCACCCAGTGTTTTCCCTTGTTGATCTTCATGCCACTGATGATGACCCAACTACAAAATAAAATGCTTAAGTAAGTCAGACCTGCTATGTTGTCACCATCATGGTACGTGAGCATTTTTCCAGACACGCAAAACATTGGCAATATGGGAGAAATATGTAAACCACGGACTTTGAATCGTGGTATGAATTAAGTGCATTACGATGTACCTACTGTTATCTTATTAAAGTACACATTTACAGGTTAGAAATGAATCCTGACTTTTGGATAGCCTGGAGAAAGACTTAGTTCCTCCCAATTTTCTGCCAATAGATTGCTGTCCTCTCTGATGAGCTCTTTTCTTTGATCACAGATTACGAGTTGACAATCCAGCTGACAAGAATTAAAATGAGAGAGACTATCTAAATTCATTAAACTTTGAACATCCAGTGCAGTCTGGCCATTACAAAAGGGTCCCAACATCAAAACTTCACCCTAGCTTCTTTGCTGAAGTTAATTTAGAATAAGAAACAAACAAAAAAATAATAAAGAAAAGAGCTGATTACAAAAATTACAAAAATAAAAATTGTGAAGAGTCATATATGACTTCTTCACTTGACTTACAGTCGTTTCATAAATGAACAAGAGATGGCAAACAAAAATAATCAAAACTTATGCACAGGCATATGCTAAGTTCTCAAAAATAACATTTCAAAGTCAGTTAGATACTTTCACTTAAAATCTCAAATCAAAATATGTGCAATATGCCAAACAATACATATTTAGAAATACGAACATTGAACAAACTAAAACCTTAGACATCTTCAAATAAACTGATTGACAAAAAGTTTTGAGAAGATCCAGTCTGTAGCTTTGACATATTGTAATTTCAATTAACATCAACAAATTCCACTTTTGAAAAAATAATTATAATAAGTCCACAAAATGAGTTTGAGAACTAGTTATATTCATTTTACCACCCTGACACAGAGTAGAATAGACTTTCTATTGATCCTTCTACTTGCCCCACCACCTTTAAAGGATGGTCAACAAAAAATGTTAGCAGTAGATTCAGTATTGCTTTGCTAGTTATAATATTGTCCTTGTGTTTGAAACAGACGCTCGTTTGATATGATAAGGGACAGCACAACAATTAATCTGTCCAACATTTGCCTATCTCAAAGATTTATCTATTCTACCCACTTACTGTTTTACTGATAATATGAATGCAAGAATAAAATCAGAACTAACAAAACTCATTCTGGAGCTTCCAGTAACAGTACTTCATCTCCACAGTTCTGTTTCCAATTAGAGTATTTTTTTTTTTCTGAAACAGTAGGAAAGAAATAGCTGGGCAGGGAAATTTTTCCAATCAAATTTATCCTTCAGTACTAAGACACCTTAATGCATTTAATGTAGTTCCAGACCCAAAAAAACATGATTTCCAAACTCATTAAATAGCACATTATCATTCCCTCTTTCAATATGTTCATTTTATCTCAAAGAGATAAGGGCCCAAAGCAATCACCTCAAATCCTTCACTTTCCTTGTTATACAGTCCTCCGTCAGGGGTCAATGTTAGCAATGATATAAAAAAAAGATACTTTAACAGCTTCAAACACTATTGACTTTGCAGGAATAGCAATGACTTAAATATTTTGGCCTCTCAGAGAAAGAAGAGGAAAGTTTTAAAAAAGTAAAGAAAAAAAAAAAACACCCAAGATGCAAAGCATCATTGCTACTATACTCAGAAAAGCAAGACAGCTACAACACTTGCAAACTAAGTATAAATGCCTAACTAATCAAACATGTTTAAATTAGTTTTATTTTTAACCTAAAATGGTCTATTTTCAATTAAATTTTCTATTCACTACTTTGCTTCAAAAACAGAAGTGTCACATAGAATTTTTCATAGAATAAATTTGGCTCTGAAAGTATCTATTACAATTAAAAACAAACAAATAATCCCTTAAAATGTTTCAGAAAAAAAAAAAAAGGCAGAACTTTCTTAAATTTGTCTCTTTCCTAATGGACTGGATCCACCAGCAGGTATAGCAATGGCCTGCAATATACAAAAAAAAAATCCTAAATCCACCAAATCACATTATCTACATATCTACATCGTATCTATATTTCCATTTTCTTAAGATTAGTAGTGAGATAAGCCAAACTCTTACTTTTCACCAAATTGTAAAGTTTAAAAATGTGTTTAAAATACTTTCAAATCAACAACACAGTTTCTATGAACCTGTAAAGCAAAAGGTCTCCATTTACAAGGAGCTCAAGAAAAATAAAATTAAACTTCCAAAAGCAAATACAGGTATCCTTTGTTTGCTGTCATGCTAGCTTGACCAGCACTGTAATAATGAAAACCAATTCTTTTGTGTAATCATACCTGTAGGCAGAAAAAAAAAAAAAATCAAAATCAAACTACACTTTTAAACAACATGTCTATACCAGGTAAGAACAGTAGAACGGGTGTAAGTACAGCAGTGAAATTTTTTGTTAGGAAATTAGTATAATGTATAGCAGAAAAATAATACTTCCTTTATGAAGGTTTGATGGGTGTTTTTCACCTGATATATAGCAAACTCTTTAAGACACAAACAAGCCATTAATATTTACTTGAGGGATTAAACAAGAGCAATCTAAGGCTTCTTTATTTCAGCAAGACATAATCATCAAGATGATTTAAGATCCCAAACTAATATATACTACTCTCTCACATTTACATTGATTACCATCACAGTTCTCCTGGGTTATTCCCATGTATGCGCAGCCTGAGCAGGAACACTTTACACCTCTCATTATATACCTATTATACCTATTTCACTATACCACGTCCCACAAAGTATACTGTATTATAACACACTAAATCTGTGCCAGAAAGAAAATGCTGCTTACAAGCTACACACTACAGTAGATTAGTACTGGTGAATTTCTAACAGGTAGAAAACAAACCACCCAACTAAGAAATTTAGCTTGATTCCTGGAAGAAATTTTTATTTCCCTGTTAAAAATAATAGCCAACAACTACCTGTCACTTAACTCAAATTCTGATAGTTTTCCAGCGGACATAATGTGCTTTTGTTCCTCTCTTGGATAGAAGAGTTGGTGACAGCCAAACCTTCTACTTGTAATATACTACTCATATTCTCCTGCCATTCATGTTACAATTAAAATTATGACTACTACAGGTATTGGCAATGTTGAGTCATTTTATTTGATGTTTCTTCTAGATCAACAGATGCACAGTGAGCTCTTCCAATATGCCATATTTTATGAAAGTTAAAGATGTGACAAATTAGCAGTTAATCATTTTGTTATGCAAAACGTGCTTAGGCCTGCTCTAAAGCTGTGAAAAAGTAACTTCTCCTTTACTTGGTACCACCTTACTCTGCAAATAATGGTGAATAGAAGCATTAAATCCCTGTATTCTGTGCACAAGTCCCAGAAGTGCTGCATTTTAACCTGGAAGATTGCTGTTCATCAGATCCCTACACACCTCTGTGCTAGAACAGCTAATGCAATACTCCAAAAGGACAGAGTTGTGAGTTGACCATCTTTCCTTCTACATTTATTGTCCTCACACCCTCCCACCAGAGATGGTAAAAATTAAAATAAGGGGGGGTATTGGTACACTGCTGTGTGCTAGCCACCAACAATTTATTTAATTCATAAACTATTTCTGAGATTGCTAAATGTTGCAGATGTGCTAAGCAGACCTGTCACATGCATAAAGTCTTCCATTTCTCCGCAATTTATTAAAAAAAAAAAAAACTAACAAAAAAAATCCCAAGCTTTTGCCATCAACATGCTAAACAGGTGGTTGACATTCTGTAAGTGACTGGATGTATCATGAAAAAGTTACTGAATTACAATAGATCTCATTAGAGAAATGCCATAAAGTGGAGTGTAAGTGAATGCACAGGTAAAATAAAATCTCCCAGTCATGAGGCCTACTTTCTAAGTTTTAATTCTTTAACAATTCCATCATTTATCAAATAATATAAAAATACAAATATATATTTTCTAATACTCAGAACTATTTCAAAGCAATTTTCAATTACTCTAGCTATTCCTTTATGGTCAACATTTGAAAAATTCACAACTGATGTATAAAGAATTATACTTGTTACTCTAATGGGACTATTCATATTACCTGTCATAGTTAGTGAATGTGTCTAATCTACGAATATATATTTTATATAGACATATACATACACACATAAAATTCAGGAGTGCCTTTACAGAGCATTTCAAAGCACTAACTGACAGTAGGCAGTCGTTAGAGTCTTAGTGAAGGTCTTCATTTTTGTCAACAGACTTCTCAATGCAGTTTTCTATCCTTCTTCACTATGTGTGTGTGTTTGCATATATATGTATATATTTGAACTTGCTGAAGCCAGAATACTCATTGGATCAAGCACTAGATTTAAGCTCTATATTTATAGGTATTTTCTTTTCCTTACATTCAAATTCTTATATTCATGTAACCAAACTTTTTACTGGTGACATTCTGAATTAATTTGGAAATTCCCATCATCTCTGCTTACCTGCTAGCCTCAAAATAAAACTGCTGGAGACAAATGAGCTCGTCTATCAACTTTTCTACAAGTTGTAGAGGAGTTCCACCTCTTTCCTTACAACACCTCTGGTACCTATCAGATAGTGCTTATTTACTTAATCAAGTCAATTCATTAGGAATTAGAAAACTACCTTGTCACGTATCAGTGAGTTGAAGCTGTTCATGAAGGGGCCAGACACATGCCATAGCCTGCGCAATGGACAAAAGTGACTATGTTCTCTGAAGAACAGGGGAAAAGATGTTCCACTCTTTTCAACCTTCCCAATAAGCACCTAAGGATTTTACTTGCACTTACAGCTAACCAAGCTTACAAACTCATTAGTTTCCTAAGTTTCTTCAAAGTAGCAGGAAACAAAGCGTGGCTTACAACTGTAACAAGGAAGATCTCAGGAGACTGAAAGGGGAAATAATATTCACCCGCCACCAACTTTGAGCACTTCTCATAGCATTGCTTTGAAGCAGGGAATGAGCAGAATTCATGTGGTAAAGCTGGTGTACTGAGGCACCTGAATGATAAATTACATACCTGAAACCACATATGAAATCTAAAGGAAAATAGAGAACTCTACTGAACAACTCCCATGTTAGCTCTTTAAGCAGAATACCCTGGCATCTTCCAAATGAATATGAAGGCAAAGGATAATCAACAGGGATCCGACAGATGCAACAACATGACATGATATATGGTATATGTATTACTAGCTCAAAATGGGTAGTTAGGTTATCAGAACCAGGCTGCTATACTCCCAAAAACATCTCACTCACTCAAGTTACCAGGTCATGCTAAACTGCAGAGCAACTGACCTAACTGGGACACTGCACACGTTACATGCTACTCTGTAAGAATGTGTAGAAATCTCTGAAGTTGAGCCCATATATTCCTAACTACTTAAATATAATAAAACTACTTATGACTTTGTAAAATCCAACTAAGCCTCAGAATCTGAAAAGCAATGCTTGTGGCTGAGATACATTTTATGTGCACTTCTTTTCTTTAAAAAGAAAAAAAAAGGCAGGAATTTCATTTCCAAATTATTAAAATATGAGTGTAAGATAAATTGCAACATAAATATATCTGAAGCAATGAAACAAATACATAATATTAAAATATATTACTAAAGAGATGCATAACTAAGAAAATTTAGTAGCAACATTCATTAGTTCTTTCCTCAAGACACAACAGCTCTTACTCTATGACATTTCAGTTCTGGTTAAAATAAAAAATATCTTTAGGAAACGTTAAAGCTACATTATACTGCAATTTACAGCTTATCTGTCAAACTGTGGTAACGCTGCATTTCTTATCAAACAGCATACGTGTCATCTATTACTATGTATGAAAATTTGCCCTAAAATAACTTCACAGTTGTTTCAGATAATTGCAAAATTAAGAAAGCCCACTAAGATGTGTACTAAGCTTTGTATCATGCACCTGTTTATGGAAAGACATTTGCAACATTCACTCCTACTTTCATTGCTCGTTTTGTCTTGAGCTTTCTTAAATACTGTTTCTGTATGTGACAGAAAAAAAAACAGAGATATGCTGAAGCACCCTGAGCACCTGGAAAATTTGGTCTGGTGGCTGTACCATCACTGTTGTTCTTCATCTCTGATGAGAGCTTCAGTAAAGGGAGATGTGAAAGAATCCTTGTTACCACAACTTTGAAGGTAATTAAAAGTGAAATAATAGACCCCAAGCAAAGACTTATACAGATACTTTAAAAATGGCAAACAGAACAATTATGAAGACAGGAGTCAGTTTGATGATCTGGTTGGAGAGGCTAGAAAACAGACAAGGATATAACATAAGTATTTGATCTCTCAGAGAAATGTTTAAACTCGGGAGAATAGTGAGGGGGTTAGTATATATGAAACTTTCACTTCATTATAACATATAACTAATTTTCAGTCTTATTCAGAGGTATCCCCAGATGATGCGTCTTTAATTGCCACAGTTTAGTTAGCTTTAAGAGTTATTCAACATGTCAATTTTTTGTCCTCTCTCAAAAGAGAAGAAATGGCTTTTTTATTTTTTCTGGCTGTACTTTCATTGTTGATAATGTGGTTGGCAACCATTTTTTCAACTGCTATAGCTATGGACTTCTGATAACAAAATACTGTACTAGTGAGTGGTGACATAATGTAAGTTAATGAATTTCAAATAAGAAAAGTAGCCAATACAACATTCAAGCAGTTGTCTGATTTCAGTAAGTTCAAATTTTTTAAAACTGCACAATAAAGTGCTTTTGCACACTTTTACTAGCTGAACCTCTACCAAATAGCAGAAACATTGCTGGTGAGATCTCTGGGTTTGAACGCTGAGGTTATAACTTCAGCACTGGGAGACAGGAATTCAAGTACTACTGCTGTCAGCTAGGTCAGCATTTTAGTCCTTTGTTTGACAATTACTCTAAATTTGTTATTTCACCAGACACACTTCTGATCAACAGGTGAGTAACAGATTTAAAAAAACCTATACGATTGGTCTGAAAAATTAAGATTTAGTGGAAATGGCATTTACATCTAATCAACACTTGATTTGAATATTAGATGTATGTCTACCTAAAACAAACAAAAATACTGTAAAGCATTATAAAACTGAAAACAGAAAATAATAGATTTAGTAAGAAAATACTAATTTTAAAAATGAAAATCTTCAAAAATAAGTTTAGAGTCAAACTTTGTTTCCAAGTAATTTCTCATGAACCTGACTGCAGAATAAGAATTAGAAAGTCTTATTTTAGAGTTTTGGAGTGTTTTACTTTTTTTTTTTCACATGTAATCAAAAAATTAATGGTAAAAACAATGTCAGAAGCATTCTGTTTTGATCTAGTCAAATAACGGATTACATGCATTTGAGTAAATTATAACATTAAACATTTAAATAACTTGCCATAAAACTATTACTGTCATTCAACCAAGTTTCTACAGTTAAAGCCTGCATGTTAAGTGTAAACTAATCCTGCATTTGAAGAATATCAATCATTTATCCGTTTAACATAAAGAAGGAAAGATGCAATTAGAGATATTTTTTTTTGGAAAGAGAAAATTTTAGCGATTGCGCAGCACTCTCTAGTGGCAAAAGGTATGTTAGTCAACAAAGTCTTTGGAACAGAATTTATCATTGAAGTTATATAATTATTTTATATGACAAGATATGGTAATTTTGGAAAAGGGATTGTGTATGTGTTTTTGTTTGTTTTTCTCACTACTTACAGTTTCTCACACACAACTTTTCTCCCTGCACTGTTTCAAATATCATATTTGTCAATCCTACTGATGCTGAAACTAATAATGTTTTAAACTCTTTAAATAACATCTTTTAATTCTTATCCTTGAAGGATATTATATGAACAACAAAAAAAAAAGAGAGATCCTTTGCTTACCTCTTCATTTATATTTCCTTTCTTCAAGTACGGTCCATAAGAACAAAACACTGAATTCTGTGGTAACACTTTCTACAGTATACATGTATATTTCTTTCTGACACATATTTCCATAAATTAATCTGAAACTCAACCGTATTTGAAAGGGAACAAACAAGCTTTTATTATTTAATGGGTCAGGATATGCTAGTTCGTAAGCTGTCATTTTATGCTATAACTTCAGCTCAAACCCTTACTTTCTGAGAATAAGCATCTTTTCTGGCAGATTAGTAAAATACTAGCTTTAGTCTAATGATAGAACAAGCATAGGTGAGAAGATGAGCTAATCCATTTTCATAATAAAATTGTAAATCTTCTGGTAATAACAGTCTATACCAATTCTGAGCCACTGAAACTGAAGTTAAATCATATTAAAAAATCATTAAAAATAAATGTTATAAGCCTTTGACTTCCAACAGTTTGTTATAAAATAAACTGCACAGCAAGATTAAAAACCTGAGCACAGATTAAAAAAAAAAAAAAAAAGGTGAATGCTTAAGACATAAGGAAAGGATTAGAACTGCAGTCAGATTGTAGGAGCCACAGAAACTTGCCATATCTTTTAGTTCAATGTTTTTTAAAGGACTCACTTGTAACCATTATAACACACAAACTTTTTGTTTTTAAACAGCTTCTTTACACAATAAACCTTAGATGAAGAAAGCAGTCCAAAAGGTTTATTAGTCCATCTAGTGCTGGGCAAATTTAAAACTCATTGGAAACACCTCAGTGGGATTAATTTCTCTGCATGCATAAAATTTATGTGTACAACCTCTGAAGCATTACTGATTTCCAATACCTCTCTCCAGCCAATGTTACGATCTAGTGACTAAGAGTCCTCGTACACCAGAAACAAGGCAGACCCTGGAGTTTCTAGTATGTTTTTGATAAACACGTAGAATGCCAGAGAATCATCTTGAGCACAGAATCAGGACTGCTTTATGAACTCACGGCTCATGACAGCTTTGGACGCACAGTTTATTCCTTTAACAAAAGTTGTATTATAATGGTTTGACAGTGGAATTTTTTGGAAATTTTAATGCCACGACAAGATAAAATACACATCATTGTGAAACTGCAACTTTAAAGCAAGACGTGCTTCCCCTCACATAACTTCTTTCCCTCCTACATAGAAATCCTCCACTAGAACAGTTTATACCATTTAGTTTTCATATTTTAAACAAATGAACTATACACTGGAGGTTCCTAGCTAAAAAAAGTGTTGTTTTTAATGCCATACAAATCCATGTTAATCCTTTTTAAAATTTCACTTAAAAGATTTTTATAATCAGCCTGTGGTACATTTACTCTAAATCAAAAGAGTTTCTGAAATATTTTTGATCTTTAAATTGAACTCATCTCATGGAGGAGAAAGGAAAGGAAGTTAATCACCAGTTTATTCTGAATTTCTTATTAAGTTTTTCATTAACAAACAAAATATAGTTCACAAACATAGAGCTTTCTAGGTAGAAAGAACAATTTTAGTAAGTTATATTATAAAATCAGATCTTTTAAAACTATCATTACATGTGTTACCTGGCAAGCTATATATTCAATATTCCCAGTTTGATCTCCATTGTGACTTAAGTTATATATTAGAATTAAGAATAAACTAAGTATTACCTTAGCATACAGTTATTAAAACAATTGATCACATTTGTAAAGGACCTTTGCTTAATTTTCCTGACAGAAATCTTAAAATACTTGAAGTAGGGCTGTGTGTGTTCATATAGATATATACACCCATTTATGTATGTGTACGTGCTTTTAATGCCCCTGAAAATACTGTTAAAAGACATAATCATTTCTACATTTGTTACACGTTGTTTACTTACAAGACAACGCCAGAGAATAGCAAGGAAATCAACCGCTTATGTCCTAAGAAAATTAGTTTTATTGAACTCCTATTTTATTTTGTTTCAGTAAAAAGACTTTAAATTGGAATTTAGTACCTACATAGGGTTAAATACATGAGATACACAATTCTGCTTGCTAATCAAAAGATTTTACTGTGTACATTTAATGTTAAACCTTATCTTAGAGTAATTTTATTAATAGAATAATAAGTGGTTTCTCTCAAGCATATTGGCTTTTGCTGTGAAAATACACTGTATACACAAGATTGTTCTAATACACTTACTGCTCCAATATAATGTCTTGAACTACTGTGCAGAATAAAAAGTCCATTCTCTTACTTCTAAGAGGTTCTGTAACAATATTTTGATTGAAATAGGAATCTGAAATGGTAGCATAGTTTTTCAAACTGTGATTCAAAGTAATACTTTGCTGGCACCCTTCCTTACTGTCAAACAAATAGATAGTTGACATATAAACTGTGAGAACAAAAATTATATGAGATTTCCTTCTTACATTCCCATCTCAAAGCTATTTTGCCTCTGCACTGCAAATTTTACCATAACACTACAGCTTAAAGAGCAGCATTTTTTTGTTTTGTTTTTGACTTTGTATAATCTTTTATTTATTTATTTTTTTAAATCAACAGGAATGCAATATAAACATAACAGTTTTCTACCTCAAGACCCTGTACTCCTTTCCATCTAAGAATGCAAATGGCTCCAGTTCAGCAGAAAGGCGTCCAACAGCAGAAACAGAAAACCCTTTTTGGGCCCTTAATGAGGTCTCCAGAGCCCAAGGCAAACCGATAACAAATTGTACTTTCCACATATTGGGAAGTGGGGGCTGTGTGGGGGGAGAGCAAGAAAACCCTAGAGCCTGTCAACTGAAATTAATTGAACTTAGCCATGCCAAGAAAACACTGGTAATAAACCCTCCCCATCTAAATTAAGGTTTTACACCATAACAAAAAAATAGTAAAAATTTATGGCAGTAATTTCATCTTGGGTTTTTCAAGAAAAGCTTGCTGATTTTCTTGCACTCAATAGAAAAATCCCAGAGGAGCAATGCATGCAGCAATAAGGCAGATTTCTAAAAAGATACCACTTAATTTCTCACTCTTTCCCTCACACTATTGCTACTCTTCCACTTTTATTTAACTGAATATTAACTCTATCACTGCAATATGCTACCACAAGGTTTCTCATTCTACAAAGGTAGTAACTCTCTTGCTTCACTGGTCCCCTGAGAGGGCATTAGATCTTCGCGGGTTCATCAGTCATTCAATCATCCTAAAAGCAGTCAAGACTCTAGACGAGTTAGGATTAACAAAATGGAATCAAAGATCAAAACATAGAAATTTTAAAACATTAAATCTCAGTTTGGGCCAGGATAAACTTTCCACACAGAAGTAACTGGCACTGTACTGATTATCCCCTACATGCTGCAGAAATAAACTGATCCTGGATTTGACAACTGCTGAATACATATTTTGCTTCACCCACTTACACATCACATCCTATTAAAAATCCAGCAACTAATACTCACTGCATCTATTGAATATAGAGCATCTGAACCTTTAATTTTGACTTTCTGCTTTTAGTTTGTTCTGCTAACAAAGGCAAATTAACATGTATTTTAGTTATACCATCCTCAACTTCAAAAGGATGATAATTTCAAGTTAAAGGATTTTTTTTTAAAAACATATTAAAAACTATAAGCCATGCACTCTATGAGACCTACAGAAATTATCAGTAACATCCTTTATTGCATCACTCTATCATCCAAACAGAAAGTGAAAGTAACTATACAGCTCAAGTTTTTTTGCTGTGTCATTAAACAGCTTATACTGAGATGCTTTTGGCAGGTCAGAAAAATGACTACCAAAGCTCACCAAATCAATCATTTAACAAATTAAGCCTCACACGAAGAATTTTCACACTCTTTAAAATGCTTTGTTCAAGCCAACTGTAACCGTACATTTCATGGACTTCACTGCCCCCATCTTAGGTCCACTACCTCAAAGCTGTTCCCCAGTCTGCACAGAAGCACAGCAAAACCTCTCCTTCCTAATTCACTCTTGAGATTATTCTAGCTTCACCATTCACCTGAAAATGGAAGTTAACATACTGTCTTGGCTGTTGAAGGGTTCAAACTATCCCTGGCATGATTTCAGCCCAGCCCAATTGCTCTTCCATTCTCAAGCACCGCTTGAGAGCCCTCACAGCCCAGAAGCTATTCCCTGACACAGGCAACGTGGACAGTTGCTCAGTTGTGGAAGCTGAAAGAGTTCAATAGGATGGAAGTGGCCAAATTATGACACTTGTGACAGTTCACTTCAGAATTAAAGACTGGTCTCTGAGTCTATTTAGTTCATCAACTTAGTTGTAGACTACTTGAAAAGGTTTCAAAAAGTCTATTATGACAGTTGCTAGAAGCAAACATTTTATAGGCAGAACAATAAATTCTTAGAAAAAAAAAAAAAAACATTAAATAAATATCCTAAGAATTCTCTATGCTTGTCTTGCACTGTCCTTCCACTCACCCACAAATATTTCTACATTTAACACGACACTTGTTCCAAATCTTCCATATACAGCTTACCACACCGTTCAGCTGATGTGCTCAGTTTAAAAGTCTTTCTTTACTTTAAGAGCTTATCCTTCAACTTCCCTTTTCTGTCCAGGCTTTCTAAACCTCTGCAACCTCTTCTGAGACTCACAAGCTACACAATTCTTAAGATTTATTTAATCCCCCTGATCAGGCTAATACTGGATTTTTGAGGAAAGCCTGGAAAAAGCTGGCTGCCTTTATCTAGGTTGAAATAACTGTTTTGTTATTTCAAGTAAGAACCGTAAAATTGGGATCACGAAAGAAAACCATGTAGCATTTGTTTGCCTTTAAGTACAGTAATTATCAGGCTGATTTTCTGATAGAAACTTTGAGAATAAATCAGACTGACATTTAAATGAAATGTATACTGTCCTGCATTTCTGTGTTAATACAGTTGCATTATCTAAAGGTGCACAAAAATGTACAACAAACAATCTTAACTACCTGATGTATATATCTGCCACTTCATTTGCTGAAACAGTTCCAAATCCTACCTAGCAAAGCCATCAGAGTTTTCATGTCAACTGAAATTTCTTCCCAATTCTGCTGATATCATTTGAATGCTTTTACCTCAAGTTTACACAGAGTCTACAAGCTGCTTTATGGAGGTTGACCACGCAATTCACCTAGCTGTCCAGATTTTTACAAGCATCTTCTGACTTGGGATAGCGATATACTGCAACAATAACAACATTTCCAGAGATGGATTAAGGCCTGTCCTGGGCCAAGTATGAAACTTTTCCACTTAATTCTCCCTTCTGCTTTCCCTGCAGCACAATCCAGCTCTCAGTTCCACTGGGATAAATGAATGATGAGTTCTGGTTATCTTTACCACCTCTGTCTACATGTGGGAGGATGTTTAAGCTACTAAGCCATACAGGGTAAACTAAAAACAAAGGAAAAGCAGTCATGAGATTTCTTTTAACTGTTACTACCTAGTCTTAGCTCAGCAGAGAAGATCATTAGAAACAGAAGAAAAAAGATTGATGTGACAAGATATAGAAGCCCTACAAGAAGCAGCAGAGAAGACAGCAGCTCAGCAGAGTGAACTCTCTGTCCAAGCATAAGAGGTTAAGAGGGGGAGAGTCACCAGCCCAGCCTCAAAAACACCCACCTCAGCACTAACTTTTGAGCACAGACCAGCAGGAGCCACCCATCAAGGACACTAAGGCCTTCTGAAGGAACAAGACAAAGTGTTTTAGTAACTAGTCCAAGAAACCTGTTGCGTCTTAACATTTGGTTTTCTGATAGAGAGCAAATCACCTCCAGTTCAACCCTGGCCTGGAAAGGAGATGCAAATATTAAATAAGGAATTAGGAATTAATAGCTTTTCTAAATATAAAGGTCTCCAGAAAGACAGAGGAGGATTGTAAGCATCAAGACATTGCTAATGAATAAGTGAACTGCTACATTTAACTTACTCGACAGAAAAGTCCAAAAGAGGCAAGCAGAGCCAAAAAAAAAAAAAAAAAAAAAAAAAAAAAAAAAAAAAAAGGAAAGAAAAAGAGAAAAAACACTTTTTTGCTGATGCAGCATGCCAGAAAGTAGGCACTTGTTTCATTTTCTATTTTTGGAAGTTGTCAGAAATAGTATTCTAGAAAACAGGCCATAAAAATGACACCAGTGACCCTGAAGCAAATTATTATTCATTAAAGCTTTAACATTGCAATAACTATAAATGACTGAAAAATTATTCTAACACTAAAGTGTGATCATAATTCTGGAGACAGTAAAATTTTTGACTTTAATTTTAAGGCCACCCTTCCCTAAAACTCCAATTTGGCACAGCATATTCTAATTAGATTACAGTAATTAAATTCACAGAATTTCTTCCATATTCCCATCCTTGATCTTAAAATTAAAACAAAACAAAACAACAAAAAAACACAAACCCACTGCTATTCAAAGTAAAAAGCACAAGTATATCTCAGGATATCAGGACAGGAATTCCCTGTTCTGTTTCTTGATATTGGTGGTTATTGCTTTATTTTCAGCTATCCACTGTAACTCTTGTATTACACTTACATGGAAGTGTACACTTACATGGAAGCTTTCTCACAGCATTCTCCTCAAGAAACTGGCTGCTCTTGGCTTGGACTGGCGCACGCTTCGTTGGGTCAGAAACTGGCTGGATAGCCGGGCCCAAAGAGTCGTGGTAAATGGAGTCAAATCCAGTTGGAGGCCGGTCACTAGTGGCGTTCCCCAGGGCTCGGTGCTGGGGCCGGTCCTCTTTAATATCTTCATCAATGATCTGGACGAGGGCATTGAGTGCACCCTCAGTAAGTTTGCAGATGACACCAAGTTAGGTGCGTGTGTCGATCTGCTCAAGGGTAGGAAGGCTCTGCAGGAGGATCTGGATAGGCTGCACCGATGGGCTGAGGTCAACTGCATGAAGTTCAACAAGGCCAAGTGCCAGGTCCTGCACCTGGGGTGCAATAACCCCAAGCAGAGCTACAGGCTGGGAGATGAGTGGTTGGAGAGCTGCCAGGCAGAGAAGGACCTGGCAGTGATGGTTGATAGTCGGCTGAATATGAGCCAGCAGTGTACTCAGGTGGCCAAGAAGGCCAACAGCATCCTGGCTTGTATAAGAAACAGCGTGGCCAGCAGGTCCAGGGAAGTGATTGTCCCCCCGTACTTGGCTCTGGTGAGGCCGCACCTCAAATACTGTGTTCAGTTTTGGGCCCCTCGCTACAAGAAGGACATGGAGGTGCTTGAGCGGGTCCAGAGAAGGGCGACAAAGCTGGTGAGGGGCCTGGAGAACAAGTCCTATGAGGAGCGGCTGAGGGAGCTGGGCTTGTTCAGCCTGGAGAAAAGGAGGCTCAGGGGCGACCTTATCGCTCTCTACAGGTACCTCAAAGGAGGCTGTAGCGAGGTGGGGGTTGGTCTGTTCTCCCACGTGCCTGGTGACAGGACGAGGGGGAATGGGCTTAAGTTGCGCCAGGGGAGTTTTAGGTTGGATGTTAGGAAGAACTTCTTTACCAAAAGGGTTGTTAGACATTGGAACGGGCTGCCCAGGGAAGTGGTGGAGTCACCATCCCTGGAGGTCTTTAAAAGACGTCTAGATGTAGAGCTTAGGGATATGGTTTAGTGGGGACTGTTAGTGTTAGGTCAGAGGTTGGACCCGATGATCTTGAGGTCTCTTCCAACCTAGAAATTCTGTGATTCTGTGGAACTATGAAAATATTTATCTGTAGTTCTTGTGGAAGAAGTCTACTCCAAAGCACCATGCATGAACACTTGAAACATCATGCACAAGAAAATATGATTTTTTCTAAGAAAAAAAACCTTTCTTACCCAACTGCAATACTAATTTGTTTGTACTCCTCTTTTATGACAAGTCTTGTCTTTGTGTTGTTAAGACAAGACACGTTAATCTACGCCATCTTCGTGGAACTTTTGCTTGCTCAGTATAAGAGTATTTTACACAACTTCCACGAAGCCACTGTATGAATTGGACTAGAGCTTACTAATAACTATAAAGCTGACATGTTTGTACGTAGCCTGCTTGACCCATAGATCAAGATAACTATAACACCAACATTCAAGTTCTTCATAAAAGACTGGATAAGAAAGCTCCATGTTACCATTAAGTCAGTTCTGCTAGCCAATGTAGCTGGACTGATTCTGAAAACCAGATGCTACAAGGAGAAGTAGTAAAGCATGGGAAGAAGAACTAAAGACATTAAGAGAACCTCACAGAAAGAAGTAAACACACTATTTTCTCCTTTAAAAAAATGTCAGTAGGAATAGGAAAGAGACTGCAGAGATAACCAAACAACTCAGTCCTGTCCTATCAGCCTGGTATGACGTGTGCTGTATAAAAGCCCTCTCCATTGTTTGTGACTCCTGCAGTGACCTCTGCTTTATCTTAACAGATGGAAACTATTTCAAGAAATTTCCGTGGTAACTGCATATATGGTTTCTAATTTTAATACTCAAAAAAGAAATCTTGTCTGAGTGACTGAAACTAAATACATAATTTAGTTCCTTACTCAGATACAATTCACTAAAGGCTAAAATGAACAAAGATGTTCTGAAAACACATTCAAGGCCAGTTTTGTCTAAAAAAGAAAAGAATGTAGTTTTCTGGTTTTGTAGCTGCTTTCAGAATTGTCTGAAGGATCACACTCTGCAGTTACTCACCTGCAAAATGTTACTTCTATTTCATAGATGTTCAATATGAACTATTAAATCTATTAGATCAACAGTGATTCCTCCCACCTGCACTTAAGACATTGATATAATGCCCATATCATTTCTGTATTGAAATATTTCCTTTTTTGGTAGCACAGGAGAAAATAAATATATTTAACTTTTTCCATTTACATCATGGCAGTTGCATACCATGTAAGCTGTGAAGCCACATAAAGATTAGATTATAAATTCCAAAATGACAATTTTAAACAATATTCCACCGGGCTTACTTTAAAATAAAACAGAATAACAGATGGTTTTCGGTGCCTAGGTGCCTCCTTTCCCCCTGTATTTTTTTTAATGTAACCAGTAAATAAATTTGGTGGTTTGTTTCTGAGCAGCTGAAACACTGATCATCCGCAGTAGACATGTGAAAGAAAATGAGAAAAAGTGTCATGTAAATTCAAATGAAGTAAACATTTAGAGATCACCTCTGAATAAATATAAAATATATAATATATAAAATATAAAAATACATATATGTCATAAATATATATTGTGTGTGTTAGAAGCAGACAGCTCATTTTTAAATATTTACAAATAATACACCTGTGAAATCCTCCAAATGCTCAAGGGGCTGGTCAAATCAGCACTCTTTCTCATTCTCCCTACCTCCTATAAAAAAACATTTTAAAACCATCATCCCAAAATACACACAACATTGCATCACTAAGTGACATTTTTAACTCAGTTGCCACAGAGTTGAACCAACAGTTCCAAAGCTAATAGAGGAAACTGGCAAACGTGGGCTGACACTCTGTCTGCATTTCATGAATCACTTTAAGCAATTTTCCTTGTCAGATGATTTGGAAAATTCTTTAACATTTTTTTGATGAAATACACACTAAACAAGCTTCTAACACAGAACAAAATGTTCAGTCAACTTCCAAGGTGCTAAATGCTTTTTTACATTTTAGATGCAAACTAATATTGTTAACCCAGATTAAAAAAAAAAAAAAAAATCAGATTCTCTCCAAAATTCAAATAACTCATTTCACTGGGTATCCCTATTTGAGATAAATACAAACAACAACAGAAACAAACACAGACATCCATTGCACCTTGAATAAACCTAGGCTCATCAACATTTGAAATACAAACTCCAGAGTCCTGCCTCATCCAGTTTGTCCAAACACAAGCCCAAGCACTCTTCATTAAAAGAACTCTTTTTCACACTTTTTTTCTTTCACACTTGCTATATCTAGTGCTTGACATACAGAAATCCCAGGAGACTACATAAACAGATTACATAAGCAGACAAGCCATCCCACCACCCCTTCTCTCCCACCAACATCCTTTCTACATCATTGGTACCATTTTCCCCCCTTTCAAAAGCTTTATCTAATTAAATTAGATTTAAATTAGATTAGAGCATTGTTCTCAACTTGTATTTAGCTGTAAAGTTCCCTACTTCTATTTTAACCCACAAAAGAGCTTGTACTGAAAGTATCTTCCAATACTTATTTTTTTCCCAGTATCAATCAATATACCAGAATCAATAATTATTTTCTAAGGTTAGGCCTTACCTGCACCCTTTCCTTGCACTAACATTCTTCCACAAAAGCAGTATGACTCTCTTCCATCACGCACATGACTTCAAATCACTTGTGGAAATTAAGTATTCTAGGTAGGCTGACCCCTAATCTTATTCAATTCCAGACACCTGCAGTGAAGACCAGTTAGGAGCTGGATGTGTTGGTGCCAGCACAGGCACATTGGGATGACAGTGGAAGACTGTACAGGGCCTTCAGTATTTTCCCACAAGTCAGATGATGCATAGCAACTCAGAAATAACTACAAACCTTCCATAGTGTAAAGGATAAAAATGGTTTAAGAAGTCTGAAAAAAAAAAACAAAAAAAAAAAACACTTTTCTACCAATGAACAGCAGCTCCTGTTAAAAATGATGAATTACATACTCTGCTGCGTAAATTTCACAGGGAAGTATGGTGAACTCCTTTCTCCACCATAATTCAGTACACACAAATGTGTCTGACTACTCTTGATGATATGAAGAACAATGTATTGTTACTAATCTGCAGTATGTCAATTCACAGCAAGAGGATAAAATACATTTATAGTTTCTAGTTTCACCCCAGAGTGAATTATTTCAACTTCATTTTCACTCAAAAGAAGTAAAACAGATTTGCCATACTGAAAGAAATCGTTTCCCTTTCATTTACACATCTATCTATGAAGACAAGATAAAATATGGCATAGGAAGGCATCTCTCTTTACATCTGTTATGTATGCTTTATAATTTAGTACAAACTGGGATCATCAGTGATAATGTCTTCTAGCCCTTCATTTTGTTTTGATCAACTGGAATTTTAAAATCAGTTTTCCCCTAATTATACATTCCATCCTTAAAAAAAAAAAAAAAGGCAGGGGGTGGGAATACAACCTGAATGGGAGAGATATCTATGCATATACATATAGAGTATTCCACCTATTTTTAGTTTACCTATATATTAAATCAGAATTAATAATACTGTTACATTTCTTGCAGCGAAAACACAAACCACACACTCCAAGCAAAACATTACCATCATTACTTAAACTGAAAAAAACAGTTTTCAGTTGTCTTATTTCAATTCAAGTGCTCATAAATACTCATTTTACACAATAAATTGTCCTTCTACTGATACTTTAATAAAAATAATAATAACAACCAAAAAGCCTACCTCAGCAGTTCTTAAAAGTGATTTTTATACATAATAAGCTTATTAATTCACAATGAAGAATATAACTGTAGCATGGAAATACCGTAAGGCACAATTAAAATTGATTGTATGCCTTAATATTAGGTGCTTGTAATTTACTCCTATTTTTTCAAATGTCCAAACATGTGACATTTAAAATCTTAATTTCTAGACTCTAAAAAGCTTATTACAGAAACAGCAATATTACTATCTTTTGAAAAATAACTTTTTATTTAAAAGAAAAATTATTTCAAATCTTTCAATTACCCAAATTTTGATGGCATAAGAATAGACAGGTTGTCTGATAAGTTATTGGGAAAACAAACTTGTCAAGTCACACAAAGTTATATAACTCTCTCCCACAAATCCTGCATGTTTGAAGAATCAACTTTCTCAAAGCTGAAGAAACCTCAAGTTCTTTAAATTCATAAGTGCTTTTCAAGATTTTTCCAATTCTTAGCAACTTAAAAATACTTCAGCAAATCAAATTTCCCCAATCAACTCCACATAAGAGGAGTTCAAAGAAAATAATGATTTTAACATCAGAATGTTTCACTTTTAAAAGTCAATAACCATAGAGCCACAGAAATAGAATAGTTTGGGTTGGAAGGCACCTTAAAGATCATCTGGTTTCTTCCATTCATCAGGTTGCTCGAAACTCCATCTAACCTGATATCAGTGTGGATAAATCCAAAAAAAAAAGATAATAATCTGAACAATGCTAAACTCAGACACTGAAAGTTGCAAATTCAGGGAAGAGATTTTGAAGTAATCATTTCAAGTCTTGTAAATTAACAGTTCTTTGTGTACTGACAGCCCAAGGGCCTGGGGTGGAGTGGAGATCACTGCTATATTGCACAGTATTGGGAAAGGTGCTGAGAACAAATAAGAGTGGTTTTCTGTTACTAATAGCTTGGTGTGCCCATATCTCAAACGCTTTTATGGAGTTTTGGTCTGCACACCTCAAGGTGTGACTGTGTGAGCCACTGTAGAGTCACAGAAGGCACAGAATAGTCTCACAATATTGGAACTAGAAGACACCGAAACTAGCAAAAAGAAAACAACCTAAATAGGTAACATTTTCTTCATGCAGTAGCTAATGAGCTTTTGGAACATGCTACCATGGGCAATTGTGAATGCAGATGCTAAAAGCCAAATCAAAAAAGGTTGCTAGATAAATGAATGGACAACAAATCTATAAACATATACTAACAAGATCATGAAGAGTACAAGGAGAATGGAACACAGAAAATGGACAGGCTCATATATTCTCCCTAAGCAGCATCTCCTGGTCTCAGGGTCAAAAACTGGATGCTGAGCTAGGTGTCCATCGGTCTGATTCAACGGGGTGCTTATTTAACAATTCTCAATTAAAAGAGACAGAGTAATTGAACTGAACAGAATACACATTTAGAAATCAATATTTAATACACCCTCCATCTACTGTTATTCCCCAATACAAAAAGAAAATTGTAGGAAGAAAAGTAATGTAGTCACTACTGATCATTAATGATGTTACTTATAGTATCTAAGAATTCCAGGATGTTTGTTACACCTCAAGTGAAATATAGAGATATTTATCCTAATCTTACAAGTTAACAACATGCATAGAAGAATAAACTTGTAAAAATTGCTTTATGGTGAAATTAAAACCCAAATGCAAAAACTGGTGTTTTACAAAGAACACTTTCTTTCTTTTAGAGGACATAAGAAATAACAACCAACTGCTTCCATTAGCAGCCTAAAAATGATAAATTGCACATAACTCTGCGTATTACTATTATCCCTACTGTAAAAACCAGTAACATTTAAAAATGTTTTTCATTTTGCTTTGAGATTTACTTTTAACCTATGCTGTGTTTTCTGTGGTGTTTCTCTGTTCCATTGCTTTCTTTCCTTTAATCATTCCTACCATTGCAAATGCTTATGCAACCTTTCATAAATTGTCATGTTCCCTAATAACTTGACTCTCTAGTGCACCTCACTTGCTCAGTTTTATTTATCGGTCTTTTCAGCTTTTTTTTTTTTTTTAATTTTGGTTTCGACTATTTGTGCCCTATCTTCTTGGCTTATGCTTCCCAACAGAAACTGCGATGAGAAACAGCAAGTATAGTCTAAGTTCAACAAACTCAAGTTTGACACAGGTTATACAAGCTTTTTCAAAAGAGCAAAAGACACTGAATGAAGTGTTTTATGTTATAGTTTTCTTATTTACACTGATTTATACTTTTAAAATGTGCTACACAGAAGATAATTTGAGGTTTGTGAATAGAGAAGCAAGTTTAGCTACAGACATGTTTGCTGTGTTATAGCATTCTTAATGTCATCCAAATTATTCCACAGTGGAGCTTGGCCTAGTGTTTGACAGATGGCTTTATAAACATAGAAAGTGAAAAGAGAATCCTTGTAAGCATATTATTTGGGTTCACATATACAATTTGAATATTAATAAAGTGTGATTTTGTGTGGCACAGTGTTTCAGACACATCAACAAACCATGCCCATTATCTGCTTAGAAATAGGGAAGAAGAGAAATGCTCTATACAATAACATCAAACAAATTCGACAGATGGCCGTCACTGATAAACTAAAACAAACCAGAATGCTTAGAAATTTGGCAAAATCAGATTTCTTCCTGTAAAAGTCTGTCTTTGTAAGCATATATAGCAAGGTTTCACAGTTAATTCTATCTCTTGGAATGCAATAGAAAACACAAAAGAGAATTTAAAGAGAGATTGAAGATACCTTTAACCTCTAAAAGAGAGGTTGAAGATATCTTTATTTAAAAGTCTTTTCTTATTCAACAAAAACTTTAAAACACAACTTGCTGCAGAATTATTATGAACAATTTTATAATTTAGTGTTTAGGTGTATCTGCATATCACTTTGAAGCTGAATGACTACTAATAATTTTCACCTGTGCTGGATTTCTTCTGAGGTGAAGCAGCTTGAAAATGGACCTAAAAACAATTTACAGTTTCTAAACTCATAATGAATATATACAATTTTGAATCCATAGAAATTCTAACCATATTACAAAGCCTATTTAGGTCACACATGAAGAATATTTACTCAGGACCACTTAAAATTAACTTCTTACAAACCAAAAAATAAGCATATATACACTTTTTTTTTTTTTTCCTTTTTGAATTATTTCCAACAAACTGAGCTGGCAGGCACTTTTCCGCATTTCTCATAAATTTCACTACAAGCCATATTGAGCCCTTTACACACCCTTTCACAGAAACATTAGTTTTCAGAAGATGAGCTGTCCGGCAGATCATCACCAACAGCTTACATGCACACTAGATTTTTTGCTTTTTCCTCGAAGCTCTTTTAGAGAAAGAATTAAGAAAAGAGCTGCCATGATAAAGTTCCTGAAAAATGTTATTGATGATACTTCTAGAGAAGTGAGCTTCTATATCACTACAAATAAAAAGAACACATTTGGAGCCAAAATTAGAAGTGCAAGCTTAGGACCAAAAGAATACATGAATGAAGATGAGAAAAATAATCTTTTAAATCAACAAGCATTTTGTCACAGACAGGCAATAGCTTTCTTGATCTCGTGTAGAAGATCTATGCCATTTGAAAAATCTGAGATTATCTCATTATCTTCATAAAAGAAAAAAATGCCAGACTGAACACATACTGGAAAAAAATGCTGGGGAAAAAAAGTGAAAAAACATAGAAAGTTAAGCAAGCAGCACCTAGCCACTAAAATGGAGATGTTAGAAAATAATTTCCTTGCATTTCACAGGTTTAAAAAGCAAGGTATTGGAAACATGCCAAGAAGGATTCCTCCATGTGATCACCTTCTACAAAGAGTGCTTAGCTCTTCTCTCCACTCTCAGAAAAACAAGCAAAAGAAACAATCAAAAAAAAAAGGACAAAAACCTGCATGCTTGCAGTAAAAGCTGATTTGTCAAAATAATAGCAGTGTAAACCCTCAAAGGTCTGGAGATACATTTCAAAAGGATTTTCTTTTAATACTATTTTTTTTGTAAAACAAACCAAGATATTTTTTAATTATCACTGTACATTACATTATCACTGTACTGCATAAGGTATTAGAATTTGGAAAAGATTTTAAGAATTCAGTTATCCGGAGATGAAAAAAACCTTGTTTGTCTTGTCAAGCAAGATTTTTTTCTAAACCCTGAAATGTCAGCATATCTGCACAGTTAGAAATAAAATATTTTCACAGCAGTAAATGCTTCCCAAAGCACAGTACAAATAAAATAACTAATCAAATTAACTCGTTGCCTATGTAACCATTTGTATTTCTCAAGTGCAGTAACTAAGGCAAAGATATTTCAGTTGCCCAAGGTTAATCATTGCATTCACAAGAAGACATTTTATAAGGATATTAATGGCAGTCTTTTTTTTTTTTTTCCCCTCTTCTTTTTCCAGATGTTTTCTGGACATTCTGAAGGCCTTACTAGAGCTCCTGCCAACAACTCTGGCTCTGTGTTTTTCAGGTAGGTAAGTGACGTAGCAGAGTAGGATTTTAAGTTAAAGCAATGTTCAACAGTCCCTTTTGGATGTCTGCGCGCTTTTTGTAAACACCAGCCTTCTCTACGGGGGGGCCATATGGGAAGGAGGACAAATTACTTGCATAAAAAAGCCAGTGCTGAATTCGAGTTGCAGTTGCTGTTTTCTTCTCAGTTTATTTTATGTACCCAGGGAAGTGTTTCAACTGCTTTTTCCTCAAGAGTTAACTCCTCTCCTGTTTCAGCATGTTTTTAAACTGAACCATATTCAGAATGCCATTTGGCAAATTATTATCATTGCATTTCCATCAAGCAAAGGAACACTGCAAAATAGGTACCTACTGCAGATAGGGAATTCAGAGATCTACCGGTAAGGCTGGAAGTGAAACGTTGATGCTTAAGCAGTAGCTAACTTCAGCAAGTGGCTCACAAAGCAGAAGAAAAAATGAAGCAACTGCACCATCACTATTATTAAGGTCATGTATCTGAAGCTATCTGGCCAAGAAGAGAATTTAGTAAAAAAATAAAAAAAATAAAAAAAATCAAAAAATCACTGTCTAACATACACAGAGATGTTGTTTTCAAGCATGTCTCTACCTGCAAAACAACTGGTCATGATTACCAATATTCCTTAGTTTAGAACTGTGTTCCTACTGAAGCATTCATTTTAAAAAAAAAAATATATATATATATATATATATATATTTAGGCCCCCTCCCTGCCAAAAGCTCAGGTGTGACAGAATTTATAATTTTATATGCCTGCACTCAGTCATAGCATTACAAATGGTGCAATCACTAGTATCAAAAACTCTTGAGGCACTGAACAAAAAACACCCAATATCATCATTGCTTAATAAAAGGAAAGGCAAGATATTCCCTCTGCACTGATAAATACATTTAATACACAGCTTACCTTCTAAGGTAAAAATATTTCTACACTATAGTTTCTATAGCAGCCAAGTATTTCAAGGGAAACACAAAGCACTTGGATATATTCTAATACTAGCTGGTTGAATTAGTAATTTTATAATAACTCAATATTTTTCAGTTTAAAGAAAATTTTTAAAAGGCCAAAAAAGCGCAAAACATTTTCCACGTTTACAGTGTTTTTTTCTACAGTCATCTACCACTTTTCTTTTATTTTTTTTTAAACATGCTTTAGGAACAAGAATTTATGTAGTAATTAATATTTCCTTTTCATTAGTTACATTATAATATCTCAAGAAGAATAAGAAAAAAGAATGAACTTTCTACAGTTAGCATTTCTCTAAGACAATAAAGAAATAGGAAATGCAGATAAAATTTGACCTTTTCCCCTTCTCACAATCTTTTTCACATTCTGGCATTACTGGCCAAATTACTTTTTAAATTATAAATTGGTCTGGTTGGACCATTACTCCCACAATTAAAACTCAGCATCATCCAGTGGCAGATCAAGCATGGGAAAGTAAATGGAGAATTTCCTTCTGACTTGATGTACAATCTCTGTACTGGTTCTCTCTACGGAGAAGAAAAACAAACCATAATGGTTCCAGAAACCTGGGAAGTTTAGGATACAAACACAGCATACACTAGCAATAACAGTTTCACTAAAGAGAGTTTAAACACAGAAAAAAACTGAGTCTTAGACTTTTATCACAGTGACACCTTGTGGCTACATTTGTGGCTACATTTGATTTGGAATATCAAAGGTTTCATTTGCTTGTAATCACTTTAAAGAGGTTTTCAAAATTTGTGAGCTAGGACAAAGAACAGACGAAACGGCAAAACAAAAATGAAAGCATGAAAAACTGAAAAGGCTAAAATACAAAACAGCATTGCCTATGTTAACACACCTCATTGGAGGTGTTAACATTCAGTTGATGTACCATTGCCCCACAAATTATTTTTCATGGGAAGCACAATAATGCCCCTAACTCTAGAAGTATTGTGGATGCGTGTTCACAATGCTTCATATATCAAAAATCAGTTATGGTAAAGGTTGCAATACACATAATGCAATGAATAACTTACCAAGCATACTACATTGGTGTTAATTCATTGTGATATAAATTGCATATATTTTATTCATCAACTAACTGCCAGAAAGCTGTATCTTTTTCATTCAGCTAGTGTGAAAGAGACATTGACTATAGATTTGAAAATAGATAATGATTCACCTAAGAGAAAAATGAAAGGTTTTCAAAAACAAACAAAACAAAAATCCAACCCTGCGTACATGCAAATAGAAAATACATTCACATTTTCTGCCTAATGAAATGCTTGAATTGCTCCTTAAAACTCAGGTGAACACATTAATTCAGCTCTTGACAGCTCTCACCTTGCATAACTAATACTTATATGAAAGATGACTCAAAAAGGAAACTAACGTTGCCTAGCATTTCAGAGCTAATATTCTCTTTATAATCTATGTTTGAACAATTGCTCTAGTGTAGTTGATACAAACACTGTCCTTCAACAACACCTACAGAATCTGACACATTCCACTCCCTTGTTTTGAAAATCAGTGTTTATATTAAAACCACAGCCAATAAACTTAGTTCTCCAGCTCTCACTCACTCCTCAAAAAGTCATCCTATACAGTGATGCCATAAAGAACTCTGCTTTATGACAAGCAGACAAACTAATGTTGAAATAGAAAATCAATTTTGGACAAGCCTTTGGATGAAGCCATAGAACGGCTGTCCTTTTGAAAGAAGATTAAGAAAAGTCCTGCCACAACACCCTAGATCTCTTCAACTTTTGTTAACATGATGGAATCAAAAGCCACTGTCCTTAGTAACAAGCTGTCCACTTTGTACTAAGTTAAGGTCACAAGAAAAACAAAACCAGACAAAACAAAACACACCTATAAACTCCATGAGGCATTTCATCATTGATGGATGATTTAACAGAGACACCTTTAAGCCAAGATTTATCAGACAGAAATAAAAACTAGAGGACAGCTGCAATCTCAGAGTGAGAAAAAAATAAAATAAGACTCATAGAGCTTACAGGGAAGGTGTATTTGTCTGCATCAGGAAAAATAAATTTGAAGCCAGTTACATTTAGTATGAGATTACTAAAGCAACAGGGAGGCTGAGAAAAAGTTTCCTGAGAAGGGGCATACCAACAACCCACTAGTTTTTTTTCGACGTACCCTACAACAGTTTGTCTGCAATTCCATGTTGCAGAGCAGTGAAGATCAGAGCAAGAGGCCACTCTTGGAGGAAAAAAAAAAAAAAAAAGTGCTTCCCTTCCTTGGTGATTCTATTACTTGCTAAATGGTTAAGAAGTCTGTGTCTACAGAATAATTACTACAACACTGGGTCTAGGATACAAAGCATAGTGATCATAACACCTCTGGAATCTACAGATTATGGTTTCTCTGTCAGTAAATTCAATACAGTTTTTGGATAGGACAGCTTCAGTGTGATCACAAGCTTTCTCCAGAATTCCCAGCACTTCCAACAAAAGGACACTATCACCTCAATAATGATTAAGCCCACATAGATGCTTTGTTTTACACATATAATTGCTCAAACCTCCTTCATCTTAACTCTCCTCTTTCTCTCTTTTGTAACTGTAAAAAATACTCTTTCAATGCAACAGAAAACATGTAAAATACAGAAAATACATTATCAAGTTGTATAGCAAGTATTTAAAACCATTAAAAAAAAATGGCAGTCAAGGAATGATGTTTACTACCAAGTGAAAAAAACATCATTGTTGTCAGAATGCAGATGCAAGAGGAAAGGAGAGTATGACTGAAAATAGTAATTAAAAACAGAGTAAGAAGAAAAAAGAGATACAAGGCTAGAAGTAGAAAAATCAGAGTTTTCAAGACAGGATGCCTGTAATTTATCAACTATATCAAAAAGCAAGATAGACAAGTGTTGGGATTTTTTTTTGACAGCTTATGAAAGTTGTGTATACGATACACCATCAGAAATACATAGTATAGCAGCAAAACCCAGCAACTTATTCTGGTGTCTATATTATCTAATGACAGCCATGCAATGTTACATTGATGAACTAACCTGCAGACACGGGCAGGAAAATACAGGCTCTGCCAGGACCGACAAAGGTATTTAGAGTGATCAATAACTCGAATCCAGTCTAACTCATCCATGGACACTTCAATGTAGTAGGAATAAGACCTTTGGATTGTCAGCAGAACAAAAAAAAAAGAGAAAAAAAATAAAAGAAGAGTGATTAGAACACAAGCAGTCACATATTAGGTATTAACTTCTACAATTTCTTCTGGATTTTTTAGTTGTGCTGAAAGGGAGGCTTACCCATATCTAAAATCTCTAACAAATATCCCTATTCCAAACTAGCTTTGAAAATAAATTCACATGCATTTATATTTAGAGATGTTTTCAGAATGACTTAAAACATCCCAACACTCACAGTCTGCTGTAAGAGGTAAGACCTTCACCTCTCAAAAAATGCAATCAAAACTTTCAAATTCAGTCACATTTAGCCATAAAATACTGTTTTATAGTCTTTCTGCATAGAATAAATCTAAAACACTAGTGATGAAGGTATTTCTATTGCCATATTAATGAAGAAAATCAAAAAAGATTTAACAAATTGAAACCTTTTACTTGAAGAGGACTATTTTACTTTGTGGCATAATCTTTTTCTCACTCAAGTTCTTCTTGACCACTTTTGACCATCTCAGCTGTTTATATGTTGTTAAGACATCACTTATACACCCCAAAATTACCTAATGAAAAATAAAAACAAAAAATATCTACAACACAAGGTGTGTTCCTCTTGTTTATGTTTACTTTCAATTACTAATCTTTTTTTTTTTCCCCTATGGGGACTTAGAGGGGAGGATGCATAAAGTGTTATGTTTTAAAATCTTCTCTCCTCTAGATATCATTTAGTATCAATTTATGCACTTAGAAAGGTCTTTAAGATGTCAATTCATAATCAGCTTTCACATCCACAGTAATCAGATGTGTAATATTCACAACCCATATAAACACAGTGTTTCAGCAGCATGATTATTACCAGCCTATGCATATTTGACCAAACTAGATTCCAGCATTTCAGAGTTTGAGCAGTGAAATCCAAAAGTCTTTCTATCTACTATGCAGTGAGAATTTAGAGTTCTCACACCACTAGAATAATGTAAATTTGTAACCAACATATATTTCCATATTTCCTTTTTTTTTTTTTTTTTTGAGGACGGTGGGAAGGTGTCAAGATACCAAGCAAACAAAAATTACCTAAAAAATACAACAAAATGCCTTATTTTTTCTTAAGAATGGCAACTTTTTTGCAGAGATAATTTGTACAGCTAGTCTCCTTTGCACTTTTATATCTAAGATTCATCTGTTAATAACACCTCTAAATTATAGCTGCAAAACATACCTGTTAGCATGTATTTAGTTATATTAAGAATGTACGCTACCTATTTAAAGATATCCAGTAGGCTAAAAGCTTCACAGAGACAGCTGAAGTGAATGAGTAGTTTAAAAAGCTGTTCAACAAGAAGCCACAGTAAACTTGTAGAGTTGCTACATCATCTCCTTAGAAAGATTATTTATGTATCCCATGAGAAAGATGTAGATGAGTGGCTGAAATTCTCAAAATAAAAGAATAATATGGGTTGGAAGGGATCTCTAGAAACTTGCCCAACCCTACAGTCAAAGCAATGCCAACAGAGCGGGTTGCTTAGGGTCTTGGTTGGTTAATTTCTGCATACATCTAAGGACTGACATCCAGAACTTCTCTGTGCAAACCCTTCCCAAGTTCGACTATCCCCATTATGATTTTTTTCCTAATGTTTAATAGGAATTTCCCTCATTGCTGCTCATGTCTACTGCCCTTTGCCCTCTCAGCACACAGTTGTAAGAAGAGCCTAGTCCTATACTCCTCCATTAAATAGGTGAAGACAGCAATAACATCCCTCCTCTTCCTCTCAGAATGGAGTAAGTTCTCTCAGAATCTCCTTGTACATCACATGCTCAAACCCTCATCATCTTGGTGCCCTTTTGCTGAACTCACTCCAATATATTAACAATATACTGGACATAGCCCACAGTTGGACTCAGTACTATAAATGCTTCCTTGCGCATTTATCTTAAGACAGTTGAGCTACTGAAAGAAAAAACAAACAAACAACAAGCACAAATGAAATTCAGGTGTTATACCTAATAAGAAGCAACAGGAAGTCCAATAATATTTACCACAGGAAACAACAACAACAAAAAAACACAGATATGAAACCACTAAACCACTGTAACCTCAGTATTTTATGAAGACAAAAAGAAGTTCATCTTGTCCAATTCTGCCACCAACAATGGTTAGTTCTACAAAGTTCAGAGGTGTCATGTGACACTAAGCAGCAGGAAAAAAAAAAAAAAAAAAGAACACACTTTTACATAAGTTTTCCCAAGGACAAAGCTTTTTCCACCCTGAGTTTCATCAGCTGCTATCTGATATATGCCTTGCGGATGAGGGACATCTTACCAGTTACAAGCTCTCTGAAAATTGCAAGAGAACTACTCGTTATTAATAGCTCTAATACTTTTTAAAATTTTATTAAATACTGTGTTTTCTTAGTTGATCTTCTGTGACAAATAGTTTAATATTGTAAGAAGTTGTACCTTGAGCCTTTGAAAGTTTAATATTCAGTCCTTCCAAAAGGAAAGGAAAGTGTAAGTTTCAGCTGAACTGAATCAGAACTTCAAATAACTAAATAGCTATAAGTTCGTGCAGCTTGTTTTGAATAATTAATAACTGTAATTCATATTTTAAATAAATTTTAATTTACCAAAAAGTAAAAATTAAAATCCATAGAATGCCTCCTTTTCTAAAATAACACAGCTTAGTTAAGAAAAAGTGTAACTGTTTTGCAATTCTAAAACTGTTAATTTGAAATTACATACAAATCAACCTCTTATCAGAAAGGTGGCAAAGTATAAATAGCTTTGGGTTTTGTTTCATTTAAACATAAAAATAGGTATAAATACCTGCATGAGATGTCTTCTAAATTGCAAAATTTTTGTGATGGCATATTATAAAATGAATATATTACATTTGTAAGATAAAAAGAGCCTTGAAATTTTCCTACTTAAACAGTCACTCATTTGTTCAAGTATGCATAACCTGATCTTTCATGCTTCCCATAGTAATCTAAAGAAGCTGAGCATAAATTGGCTAAGGCATCCATGATAATTCATACTTCACCAGTCCCACTACAAAGTGGCTTCTACTAACTACTGCAGTTAGCAGGCAAATCCTATTCTAAATAAAATTTTATTCTCTGATTTATTGTTGAAAATACGGTATTTCTTAACAATTTTGATATTGAAAAACTTTAAACAAACATTCCTTTAGTGTCTAGGACATATCTGAAAACATTCTGCAAAAGAATTAGAGTAAGTGGCAAGAATTAGAGTAAGCGGATATTAAGTGGCAAACAGAAAAGCAAATTAAAGCTGTTAATTAAACTATTATTAATTGAAACTATTTAAAAAACGCAAGCTTTCAATAGTGATATAAAATATTTAATGAAAGCACCGAGAATACACTGAAATATTACGAGATATTTTAGTCTCATAAAATAAGGTCTGTCGTGTAACCAAAACAGTATTTAAAAACCAGCTTTTTCAAATAAAACCTGCCACTGCCATCTCCAACACTGTATCATGCTGTTTCTATAAAACATTTATGAATAATTTGCATTTATATGTTATCACAAGAAAAAATGCATCACCTTCCTTTTTTATGTTAGTGTGGCACCTACCGACTATCTCTGTCCCACAGGAGTATTCGTATGTGGTTGATTATTGATGGCTGGCCTAGTTTAATTTCAATACCAGAACGGCAGTCATCATCGATCGGGTGTCGAGAAAAGCCATGATCCAAGTCATAGTTTTGAGTGTCCCCATCTAATAAAGCAGACTTCAGCTCCCCTTTAACAACCTGGGCTCCATACTTCATTGTTGCAATATTTTCTCCTGGTACTAAGAAGAAACGGAAATAACTGCTTAGTAATTATACTCTCATCATGCAAATTAGATGTTCTGAACATTAACTGTATTAGGTTGGATTGAAGATTTATTGCCCGTGTCATTTCTCCAATGGTGGCTACAAACTTGCTCAAGGAAAGAAGAAAAAAAACGAGCCAGTTCAAAGTAATACCTCCCCTGTAAATCCATTCCTTCCAGCACTCCGCAGCTCAGTTTCCAGCCAAGAATAGTATACTTCACAAATTATTTTCACTGCCTTAATAAAAGCTGTTTTATTTTACAATCTCGTAATGCAGAATTATGACCACAAGATAATTATGCATTTTGAAAATATGTTTTAGAATTTTTTGTTCTTCCATTTCATTTGATGCCACCTAGCCCTTGCACAGTAAAAGTAGTGATCATTTACTAGTATAGTCCCTGTATTCTTAGTGTCTCACAATTTTATAGAATTCATGCGTGCCTTCCTTATTCAATAGTCATTTTCCTCCTGGTTTGAAATTTTTGGTCTATTTAGTTTCTCCTCACCTTTCACCTTACCTCTCATCATGTTTGAGCCCTTTTTTAAGCCTCTTTATTTCTGGGGGGGGAGAGGAAACTAAAAGTTCATTAAATGCTCAAGACATGGAGGAATCATGAATATGCAGAGGTATAGCTGATAGAATATGCAGAGCGGTATATAGAGTGGTATAGTTATACAAGCTATTTTGATAGCTATACAAGCTTGCAATACTCTGTGAAGCTAAATGAACCTGACCAAAAGACTAGTGAAGTTTATGGGAAATTTCCTACTGGCTTCTTAGGCTTTGAGCTAAAACATTAAAGCAAGCCTTTTATGCCTGCATTTTAGAGTAATAAATGTGTTTATCCTAGGAATAAGTCTTCCATTGAGACAACTGGGGATAATGATCCCTAACTCAACTACAAAACAACACATTGATGAACCACCCTGTTAAAAAGACATTATTAAGAGTTTTGTTTCAGGACAGAAACTGGAAAACACGATCTCAACATTAAAAAATTAAATAATTGAAAGTCTGCCCTGAACTCTTCAGGCACAATGGGAAGAGAAGTATGAATTTTAACAGAATGTCATTTCTGTTATCTCAAGAACAGGATTTGCAGTGATACAACTTTAACTGTATTTTAGTACCACTACATAAAAATATCAAATGCACTAATAAACGACCATGAAATTGCAAGTAACCATCAATGTTTCTGCAAACAGAAAGTCCCAAGGGTTTGAACTGATATTAAAACAACATGGAAATTCAATTCTTTAGAAAGCTGTGATTTTGACAAAACTAGAAATTCCAAGATTAGGAACACATTACTGAGATGTAAGAAGGCAGAAAAAGAAGTGAGGAGACACCATTTAACTTTATAAAATCTATCTGCTAGACTGTCAACAGAACATCTTGTAGCACAGGATTTTTACAATATCCTATCCTATCCTATTTACAATATTAACTCAGATTTTTAAATATTAATATCCAACTTCTAAGGGAAAATGTAGTTCTCAAAAATCACTTTTCTCTTTCAGGGCTCATCCTGAATGACTGAGGGACTACAGCGCAGGCTATCAAGGAATATTTAATGTTATTCTTTTTTGTAGGAAAAATACTATATATACATCCCATATTATATGCAAAGTAACGGTATTTTTAAAAAGCTCAACATCAGATATTCCTGTTGAATTAACAGACAGCACAAGTAAGAAGTTAAACAAAAGGCTTCTCCTGCTTTTTATACTTCCTTTACACAATTTGGAAGACCTGTTTATATTATTTGGACAAACACATAAAAAATAACAGAAAAATAAAAAATACTGGAGAAAAGATGTATGAAAATTTTAGTGACCTAGTAAACAAGTCAGCATCAACATAAAATCATTGAAACTCCATGTAGCCCACAGCCAAAGCATTCTTGTTTATTGTTTTTGCAAAGGATTTTCCATTAAAATACTATTTCCTCAGGAAAATACATTCTTATAATGATGTATGTAACAATGTATGAGCAATACCTGAGGCAAAAAACAAACAAGAAAATATGCTGACTAATGTTATTTCCCATTTGAGGAACACCAAAGTCAAGAATGTTACATAACAAGACATTTCATTATGCAAGCCTTTCAAAAACATACAGCAATAGACAAAAACTCAAAGAACACATTAACCACATCATCCAGACAACTATAGTTCATCAGTCACTAAAAAAAAAAAAGATGCTTACTTAACATGCCCCTGTAGTTGAGGTCCATGTCCCGACTCTCAGAACGAATCTTAATGGCATCCAGGATGGCATCTGGTGACAACAGTCCAGAAGGTCTTACAACATTTAGCAGTTCTGTTAGACTCATTAGTGGCAAACGCACTGCTTGCATAATTTCAGCATGGTTTTCCTTGGGGTTATGTTTACACCAATTCATCAAAGCTTGGAAAATATCCTTCTCAGGAGCTGCAAAAGAGTCCCTCAATACAATACTTAGAAGAGCAGCCTGGAAAAGAAATCAAAGAAAGAATAGCTGTATTTTATGATACTTTATTTATTTCTTCTTAAATTTTAACAGGTCATTTAACTTCCACTTATTAAAAAGGACTGACTACTTGAAACAGTAATTCCACAGTAGAAGCAAAAGCCCCCTAAAGATTCCTGAATTTGTATCTTGTATCTCAGATTCAAAACACACAAAAACCCATTTCGTTAGTCTATAGCAACTGCACTAACAGAACTCCTCAAGTAGACTTAATCTTCACTTTCAGTACTGCATTTATGGTTTGTTTTAATTTCTTACATATATGTTAAGGAAAAATACTAATCCACTACGAGAAATAAGACATAAAGGAAATGTGGAAAACTACTCAAATCAATTTTATTCCAACTTAAATTATACAAGCAAATTTAAAATAATTAGGAATATAAGAACTGATGCTTTGTGGATTTAGTAGTATGGTTCAAAGCTAAGGCTGATTAAGATGACAGAAGCAAAAAATCATCTGTGGCTTGGAATCATCTTTTAAAACCATTTTTAACCACTTGAGCATTTGTTTCCCCTGCCCTCTCTCTTGGGACCAACTTGGTATCATCAGGTAAAAACCTGACTGACCCTTACTCATACAAATAACCAACAATTAGTATAATGAGAACAAAAAGAACTGAATGGTTTTTGATTTTCCTTTAGCAAGCACAATAATTAGGAGTCTGCCTCAGAAAAGGACAAGTCTCTTCTATATGCCAGGATTGGCTGTGATAAAGATTTTAGAAAGTACATGTTTCCTGATGAATGAGATCTGCTTTTTTTTTTTTTTTTTTTTTTTTTTTTTAATTGAAAATATGCTCTCAGAGCACAGATTTAATAAACTGCATGTGACAGAATACGGTAGGGAAAAAGCATCTTTTCCCCACACAGCTAGTAAGCTAGTCAGCAGAGCAGAATGTCTTGTACTTGTTCAGGGAAGAGACCCATCACAGCTTTTCCACTAATAACACTTTCTTCTTTTTTTTAAATAAAATTAAACCATCTTTCATTCAAGATGCCCTGCTGCTTCACATGAACACCACTTGAAAACACTTTACCACTATTATATCCAGCTCAAAAGCCATTCCAGAACAAGTGGAAAATTTCAGTAGCATAGGATTACCTGACTCCAGCACAAATATATATGCATCTAACAAGAATAAATACAACATAAAAAAACAACAGCAAAACCCACACGGTACAACACAATCATATTACATGATATCAGAACATGACAACGATCAGCAATATAAATCATACCAAATCCTGAGATACTCTGGCTTACACTGTAGAAAATCTCCCATCATAGAGATCGCCTATATCAAGGAATTAACAGAATGGAATACCTTCTGCTATCTTATCTTTATAACTATGAGGCAGTATTCAGAAACCAAGTGATATTACTTCAAGGACTGATTAAAACAAAGGAGGTAAGATTAAGGTACTTGCTCCCACCTATTAAAATATTCTCATATTTAGCTATACTGACTGGTCAGAATTAAACACTTAAAAAGTTCAGAAAGGATCACCAGAATTTTCACTTCACCTCGGCTTGAATACTTCCAACTGCCTCAATTTCACTAGTATGAAGTGAAACCTGTTATCAAACCTATAAGCTTGTATTTTATATCCCTATTATTATTTTATCATGAAGTGTATACAGATTAAAATTAACATTCCTGGGGAAAAACAATGCTAACAAAAGACATACCTTAGAAAGTGACAGGAAGCCTTCACTGGAGAGCACCTCCTGGGCATTTCTATCCATGAACATACAGCACATAAAAGTTAATTTTGGGAGGGAATAAAGACTGGCAACATCAAATGTCATACAGACATTCTGAATATTAAGTATGGTACAAAGATACTCAGATGTGGAATCCTCCAGCTCTGGAAACCCATATTTATGTGCCAGGCTTAGGAAGTCTAGGAGGACTTCCTCTTTCTCATCTCGTAGTGTAGCACGACCAGTGTAAATATACTTCAGCAGCATGGTAAATGCTTCTGCAGTGGTGTCCTGAAGAGGAATTTCTGCTTCAGGCTGAGATTCTCTCATTCCACCATACAGTAACGCTCTATAAGGAAGATAAAATTTGAGAAACTTATATCATGATAATATCTGCATTACTAACAAACAAAAAAAGCAGACAAAAATAGAAAGAAATAAAATGGCAAGTTACAACAGAGGGGATGGAATGAGGATACACATTAAGAAACTGCAAAAGAAAAAGCCTTATGCTTGGCATTTAAAGTGGAGCTCTGCTCTGAAAGCAGCTGCACAGGAACAGAATAATAGCCTAATGCATCATGCTTTTATCCTAGAGAACACTTGCTCCATCTCTGCTTTGAGCAATAGTTCGCAAAGCGGAAATTCAGATACCATTCAGCTAGGATTTTTTTGTTGCTGTTGATTTTTTTTTTTAAGATAGTGCTATCAGTGATTAAAAAAAATGCAGAAAAACAAACGAAACAACTAGTTCATCATCCCATAGCATTTACAGATTACAGTAAGGAATAAAGGATCAAAAATCCTGAGTCTTGCTAAAATCAACACACAGCAACCTTGATGATGTCCTGAATCTTGAGAAAGTAAGAAAACAATTCAACATACCCACATTTTATTTTTATTTATTTTTTTTAATGTGTGATATGTTTGAACACCATTTGCATTCAATCTTGGTTTAGTTATTAACTTATCCCTTTAACAATACTAACTAGAAAAAGATCTTCAGGAAGTCCTACTAATTCTACTTAGATTGAAAAATGTGTGGTTCTTCAAAAAAGCTGGTTTGATATTATTCCGGGTTTTCAAATAAATATTCTAACCTGAATCAACCAGACCTTTTTAAATACTTAATTTCAACATGTCAAAAGTAAACTTTCTAATTAATGTATTCCACAAAAGCATGCCATCCATGCTCTGAAAAATCAAAACAATTTTACAGCAGAATTTTCTGTTCCAAAGTTACCTTTCTCTTGAATTTGTGAAAATAACTTCAAAGTCCAATTTAATGAAGGTCAAAAGAATAACATCATGACATGGTATTTATCTTTTTATATCTGGACACAATGATTTGAAGTGCTTGGAAACATTCACAGAGAAAAGGTCACACTCAATGGACAGATGATTACACACTGAAAAGTTCATAGAGAAACAATGTTTATCTTATCTGCATGAAAATTTCCTGTGAGCCTGCCAAAAAGCTGTACTTCACCTGAAATAATGGCACCTAGCAGCCAGGATCACTCTGTGTGCCGGAAAACGTTTCTTTTCCACTATAAAGGTAACGTCGCTGTATTCTTCCCCATTCATCAGAGCACCGATATGCTCTGACAGAATGTGAACATGGTCAATCTCACCCACAGCTGTGTAAGGACGAAGTGGATGGCTGTTACTCATCTTTGAGGGATGGGGATATTGGTAGCCTAAAGAGAAAAAGAAAACAACTAGGAGTATAAAGAGCAGAAATATTTAGAAATGGCAAAGATCAAGCTGCAATTATGGAAAAGTGTAAGTTCCCATATATTACAAGGAAAATGAAACACAGAGGTTTTCTATTGAAGTTCATTTACAACAGGACTTAGTGCAGCTTAAATTAACAATTCTGGTCTTAAAAAAAAAAAAAATCAGAGAATTCCATCACCTTGTTCTTTTGTCAAACCATTTACTTTTAAAAAACTTCCAAAAAATGAATTAAAAATTAATTACATTAAAAATTAAACAATTTGAATTGCAATTACCATTAGAAACTAATTTTTGTCTGAATTAAAACGCACATAATTAAAGAGAAATAAATGATTTGGCTAATTAAGCTTAGTCTTAACTCCGAAGTCTCTACTAAAATCAGTGAGTTTATAATAAGTAAAATTTATAAACCAGCAGTGTTTATAATCCATTCTTGCAGAATTCCAATCAGCTTTCCAGAACTGGGAGAAAATGAAGAATTAGGGATAACTTGTAACTATTAACAGATGAAGTCTATCAAAAAGCAAAGCTTTACTATGTACATTTTTCTTACTCTTTCTACTCAGTTTTCTTGATCCCTTAAATATTTAAGAAAATTAAACCAATTAAACCACAAATACCTCTCAGTCATAAATGTAGAAGACTTTACTAATTTATGAAACAATATAGTTCTAAGGAATTATTTTGCTGCTACTTAATTCACAACAGGCTTTAGTCTTTATGTTCTTTCTGGCTTATTTCTGCAACCTTTCTGCAGGCTTTCCACAGACTCAGTGGCAAGAGTATCCACAGGAGAATTTAGGTCTTAAATCAGCTCCTATTGTTATACTTCAGATTCCTTTTAAATAAAAAGGTAAACTGTTTCAGATAATAACCACCTGTATTTTCAGTGACACTTCCATGTTCCAGTGACTGACCACTTTTCAAAATGGGCATATACTTAGTGCTAAAGGAAAATGGTGTGCAGGAAAATGAAAGCATACCCTGCACACAGCTAACACATTAAGTGAAAAACTCCCAACAAGAATGCATTTTAGCTGTATTTTAGAAGTATAATTAGAAAATACAAACCAGTTCCCAGTCACTTCTATAGAACAAGGAAAGGAAAACACACATATGTTGGGTAAAATATTATTTGCACTTCTGTAACACCTGAAAACACCTAAACCAAAAATCAAGACACCATGGAAACACCATACCAAAGAACTTTAAATTAAACCAGAAAAAGTGGTAGAAAGTCAGACTGGAGAAAAATACAGCATACTGAATAGATGATATAGATGATAGCCCGAGTCGGAGCAGACCCCAGCTTTCCTCAGGCCTTCTACACAACTGGAATTAGAAGCTGTACACCCATGGAGACATCACAGCACAGAACCAGCACTGCACCTGAGAAGCGGTCTAACCGTGGTAACACACTAAACTGCAGGAAGTTATTCTGCTATTTGACATTCAAGTAAATTAGGTGGTTTTTTTAATTGTTTTTGTGCTTGTTTTTTTCTCCTGTCATAACAACAGATTGTCTGTACTGGTTTGCACTGATTTGCACTGGTTAAATTAGCTAAGGCAACACTGCAATGAACGCATTTACACAACATATACACTTCCAGCAACGTTTGCTCTGTATCAAGCAAGATTAATTTAATTCACATCAATCGAGCTGCAACTAGCAACAGCATTTGTCACAACATAATTATGTGAGAGTTTAGCGACTACAGTGAAATTGAAATGCCCTCAAAATGTAAAACCTTTTACTACAATAAAGGAGCAAACAAAAGAATACATTTGCTACTCAGTTGCAAATCTAAACCCTCCATAGTCCTTCAAGACTTCTGTACCTTACAAGTCTGTAATTGCTGTTCTTCATCTTCATTGTTATGCACAATAGCCAGGCAATCCAATTACATGCGAGTTATATGCACATTATCAAGCAAAATGTACTCTTTCTCTTTTGCTAGTTCCACTTCTGATTAATTAGGGAAATTCATTTAAGGCACTTAAGGTACATTTGGGTTTTAAAATCTATTTTACTTCTGTTTACTCTACAGTCTAATTTCTTGCTTTCCTCCTTCACCTTTTTTTTTCTGTAAAATTAAAAACAGATGTTGTCTGAGAGACTACAAGAGTGGTAAAAAATATGGAAAACCATTAGCTGCACACTAACTTTGCCTGCTGTAGCTGTGGATGTTGTCATGTGCCAAAAGGGTGAAAAGTTCAAGGGAAAACTGTTCCCATTTCAGGTAAACAAATAAATAACATCAAAAGAACACTTCTCTCCCAAGAGTATATAAGCCTACCTTCACAAGAGTAAGTGTGCAAAGTCTGAACCTGGGACATTTGCTAATAAGCCCACGATGACAGTCTTTATGAACACCAAGACCCAGGACTAGCACAAGTGATGAAAGCAGAAATTGAGAAGTCCTTTTGTGTCAGCTGCAAGACAAGTTTGTTTCACAGATGTTCAACACTCTCCAAATTGCTGGTACAATATTATTCTGAATTACCAGTTTCAAACTGATCACTGGGCATATGGGACTCAAACAGTGGCTACAAGCCTCTGGCTGAGGAACCTTTCAAATGCTTGAGTGATCCAAAGGGTTGAAAACTGTCAAGTCTATGAAAGCTACGTACATGATTTAGATGCTTTCGGTGAGTAACACTAATATGAGGAAGAATTCAAATTCATTTACTCAGCCTACTACAAATTTCTAATGCAAGTTTCACCTGCAAAACAAGCAGCACTGTGAGAGCAGTCTTGTCTTCAAAATGTAGAACTAAATAGTACATGACTTCAGAGCTTCCCAGCTTGGATTATTTAGCAGTATTAATTCAGGCAAACCATTGAAGCCATCTGCAAAATTCTCACTTGAGGAAGTAAATAGTAATATACTGGTTTAGTTGTAGCAAATTGCTATGAGCTCATCACTTACCTGTAGAGCTGAATATTACAACCAGCAATTCAAAGTTTTGAATAGGATAAAAAAAAAAGGCAGAAGCTGCCTGGAGCTTAGCAAAACCCTTTATGATGATCTCTCTGGCATCTTCTGTAATCATTGACACCCCAATCAGAGAATAAAGGTATTTGCTTTTCCAGGTGGTCAAAGAAAAACATTTAACTAACCACAGATGAAAGGCTAAGCCATTTACAAACGTCCTGCCAGCACCATAACCTATTTCCAGTAGCTATTAAAAGCTAATCAGATGCTTCAGGAATCAGCTGCTGCAGCTTTGTTCATGCCACAGAAATAAGTATAACATTCTCCTTGGTAAATGTGAGGAGCTACTAAAACTGCACCAATCTTAAATGGTGCCTCTGAAGTCAGTAAGGTCTAACTAACCTCTGCTATCCCAAGCCAAATGAAAGAGCCTCTTCTTGGTTGCCATCTTCAATAGTAAGCCTATGTGAAAAACGTGGCCTAGTATTTATTACAATGTAGTATACAACATGTATTAATTAAATAATATTATACAGCATGTCAAGGTTAGAAAAAGAAACCGTTTTCAGCTTGCTCTAGTTCCTTTTTAGTAAGGGCTCTGTAACATGTTATAGAATACAATAACGTGAGCTACAAAATGCAGCAACAACAAAACACCACAGTGACTTCTTTACTAAAATACTCTCGAACCAGAACTGCAATAAAGATCAGCACTGTTACAAAAGACAGCCCTCTGCAACGCAGTGCTGCTTTCATCAAAAAAGGGAAAGAAATGCTTTTATACCACACAGAAAAGGGAATATAAGAAATTGTCCGTGAATATGTTAGAATTTCTTATTTTATATATAAAACAGTAAAAGAAAATACATGTAAGTAATATACCTACTGGAAGTTTATAAAGAAATATACAGAAAACAAAATAGCAAGTAGACAGACAAAATGACAGAATAAAAAATGTTATGAAATAAATCTGGATTATAAACACAAAGTAAATAATTTTATACCCCTGCAAAACAATTCCTTTATCATCTGGTTTATATCTATACCAAGATAATACAGTTCTTGTTGGAATTACATAAAGTGAATTTTCTTAAATATAACTCTTATACTGCTATTGTTTCTAGAAATAGGAATCGTGACAGTTCTGAGCTGATTCATTCCTTCATCAAGTATTCTGCTATGTTTTAACAAAATCCCAGGAAAAAAAAAAATACTATTTTAATCATAATTTCTACAAAATATTTTAGTTCTCTGTAGTTCAGTTGCAACAAACTAACATCTCAGGAAAGTTTGTTGTTGTTTGTAAATATTTTAATATGGAGTGAGGAAAACACAAATAAATACAGATACTGTCAGAACCCTTCCTATAGAAGCTTTTTACTTCTGAATAACAGTAACAATGTTGACTGCAGTGTAACAGAAAGAGGAAAAAAAAGTTCTAGAAATAAAACTGTTCTGGTTGAAGAACGTGGAGGTGGGGTAGAATTCTAAGTTTGCTCATGTAAAGCGTTCACAAGCACCAAGAGTAAAACAAAGTTTTATGGTTTGATTCAAACCCATAAAACCATGAAAATCTGATCACTATTTCCTTCAGTTTCACAACAGGTGAAAGGATTGATATGCAATAACATTTAGCTACAACTGTTTGGGGGATTTTCTATTGTTTTTAATTTTAATCAAGACTTTAAAAAAAGAGAAGCAGTGGCATTTAGAATATACTTATAAATATCATTAATTTACTCTGTTCCATTAGGAAAAAATAATTCAGTACTGTAGCACAAGCCAAATAATACATCTGAGGAAAATAATATTTGTTCTTTAACATTAATTTTCTATACTTTTAATCCTTTTACTTCTATATAATATTTCTAACAATATGAAAGTATTTGTTCTACAGAGCTCTGGGATTGTCCTTAAGAGAGTTAAGCTACCATCTACACGATGAGGCACCAGAGAGAAAGTGTTGAAACGACCTTGAAATGCTTTAAGGGAAAAAAAGGTACTGCTTTTATATGAATGTCTCCCTAACTTAAAACAAAACAAACAAAAAAAGCACTGGGGAAAAAAAAGTGTTTTACTCAACACAATCTCTAAGCAGAAAGTCTTCCTCTATTTTTGAACACCATCAATTAACTAATTCTCAAATGTCCCCAGTTTTCCTGATTAGACATTTCATAAACATAGCTCCGTGGTATTTCACAGGAAGCCTTGCTTATACGTAACAGTCATAATATTACAGAAAGAAATTAAAAAAAAGTTAAAATTTGAAATACAGCAATGCTTTAAATCGCATTGATTTATGCATGAGCAACTCGCAGTGATACCAGCTTCAAAACACTGAGAAAAAAAAAAAAATATGCTAACTAAATCAATATGTTACGCTGATGTTTTTATTGGAATTGCACAGTCTGTAGGAGACCTCCACAACACACACAGTCATTAAAAAAGTAAATTCTAACTTTAATCTAAAACCACCAACAACAAACGTCTTGATATCATATTAATAACCACCTCTGCATGTCTGGGGAACTGACTGGTCCTATTTATCCAATACGCACAAATAATAATAATATAATCCACGTGGCATGAATTCACAGATACAAAATAAGAAAAAGCAAGTAAATGGAATTCTCATAACTGTTATTGACAACCCTACTGTTGTGAAAGAGTAATAATAATTTTAAAAAAAAACTGATGCTAACTCTATTTATCATGTCATTCAATAACAGCATTAAAATGATAATTAATAATACTAAATAAAAATTTAGTACCAAAAGCGTTTTGACTTCAGACATACGGAAAGTGACGCAGTAGTCATCTGCTAACACATTGCAGTTCTTAAGCGTCGTAGTGCTAATGTTTTACATCTGGCTCAGAAAGGTACTCCTCTGACAGAACAGCAGGAATAAGTTTAGCTATGTACAAAGAACAATATACTAGGAACAGATGATTTATTAATACACATATGAAATCAATATTAATACACTTGATGTGACATAGTTAAAATAGCATGTAAATAAATGCTTAAGCTAAATCTCAAGAAAATAGGTCAGTACACTCACCAGTAAAGGTCTCTGAAGATCTACAGTGGACGTAGCCTGTTGGCAGATGACCACCTTCCTGAAAATTAGGGTTCTTTGCCATTCTGAACAACTGACAGATTGAACACCAGGCTCATAGAAATGCTGTTCAGGTACATCCAGCTGAATACCATATTCCTGAAACAATGCATTAAATATATACCATTAAAAACCGTTGGCATGCAGCTAGAGCAGAAATCGATTGAAATGCACGTTTCTCAGTTGAAAAATTTGTGGAAATAAATTTTAAGAATCCCTCCATTCTGTGGGAAGTCTTCTAATAATATTATATTGTAACATTAGAATTATTTTTTTTAGCAGTCATCATTTAATTTTGACCATTTTTTTTACATCATTTAATTTTGACCATTTTAACTGTCAAAAAAGGTAAGAATTGTCATTAATTTGTTCATGGTAAGGCAAAAATATTTCACCAAGGCTCTTGCTAAAACATCAGCATCCCTGAGCACGTCCTACCATGTGGATGTCCTAATTAATCAACATCTGTACAAACCGAATCACGCACATTTCACTCCCTACACATCCAAATCTCTGTAAACAGTCTTGCCTAGCCTAAGGTGGTAGGCGGGTGTTGCTTTTTTGTTGGTTGGTTGGTGTTTTACACTATTTTTGGCAGTTGCAGATCCTTCTCCTGGGCAAGCCTTTATTCTTATAAACAGGAAAACAGAACTGTACAATGAGGAAATAAGCAAATGAAGCCTGTATATTTCTGTAAACAAAACTGACACAATGTTTTTATCTCAGCAGTATGAACTATTGCTGTTATTCTCATACCTGCCAGCAGGAAAGATGAACTGTATTTAAATTGCTGACTAGATGACCCCTTGACCTATGAATTCTCACATAAAAGACACCAATATTCTCTAAAGCATATGTTTAAGGGAACAAGGGAGGAGGAGAAAAGATATTTTTAGGCAGTCTCTTGAACAGGAAAGTAACCCCACCGCCATCCTGCAAGTTCAAAATAGGTATGACAAAGAAAGTCTCCTATTTTTGGAGGTAACAAGGCTATGTAAATATTTATTCCCATAAGTATGGTGTTATTACATTGGCTTGTATTGTCAAAACATATTCAAAAGCAGATTACGAAAATTGGGGAGTTAAAAGCATAAATATCGAGGAACAAGCTCTGACAAAACAGTACAGTTTGTGCACCTGAGTTGCAGACTTGTACGAAGTGACATATCAAACGCATCTGTGCCGAGGGAAGGCTCTGGTTAAACCTCAAAACACACACACAAAAATGAAGCGATGCCAGCAAAGGGCTTTGGGGAGGCTCTGTGTGTGTGCAGACTGCACGCGGAAAAACACCCAGACGGCTTTATTTCCTTTTAACGTGATAACATGACAACAACTTTTCAGCGAAAGGCAATATCACAGCAGCGTCTAACTCGCACCAGGATCACGACCCCAGCAAGACCTGGTGACCGTGCCTAAATAAACTGACCTGATTACCCAAGGGGGAAAATAAAAAGCCAGAAAGGAGCCCCACGAGCCACATGAAGGCTGTGGAGCGCGGCAGGCCCCGCTGGGGGCACGGCCCCGGCGCTCCGCACGCAGGAGGCGCCCCCAGGCCCCGAACCACCCCGGGCCCGGCCCAGCCCCGCCGCCCCCCCCTCTCGGGACTCACCGGCCCCGGCGCCGAGCGGGCCTCCACCCCGCCGCCGTCGTGACGCCACCGGGCGCCCTGACGTCACTTAGCAACAGCCGCCGGCCGCCTGCATGCTGAGGCGCCTGCGCGGGGCCCGCCCGCCGCCGGGACAGCGGGAGGAGCTCTCGGGAGCCCTTCGGCCCCTTCAGGGCACCGCCGGGGGGGATCTGGCTGCGCCCCACCGTGAGAAGCCCCCAGCTGTTTAATTCCACGCTTTGTTGCCTAAAAGAGTTACCTTGGAAGATGTAAAAATGCTGCAGTCTGACATCAGTGAGAACCCCAAGCGGTTTCAAAAGATTTCACGTTTAAAATACTCACGTTGATTCTTTTAAGCCTGCCGCCGGCATTAGAGCATACCTCTTGGCTTTCGTAACTGACACTACTGCTTTTAAATAGTTCACAAGGTGTCAAGAAGCAGCCTCTTTTTCTAATAAACAATATACCTTGCTCACTTCATGATATTTCTGCAACTACGTTGTTTTTTGTGCTTTCGTCTTTATTATTATCACATTGTTTACACTGACACGCTCATAAAAATCAAACTCAAGGGTCATTCCAACAGCGGCAACCACACTTAAATCAAGCTTTAAGCGCTAAGCAGAGAACCTTCGGCACAGCCTACTGCTCGTGTAGTTACCACTGAACTACATGTGCACACCCTTGGACTTATTCACGCAACTCACAGACTCTCCTGCTTTTAATTACCGAATTCCATACAGTTTCGTCAATAGCATTTCCAGTCACACCTGCACTTTGAACTGTAATGACACAAGTCAGAGTGAAACACTTCATGTAGATAAACTATGAGTGTGTAACTGCCAAGTTACATGTTTGTAAAATTTGGGGATTTTCCTTGCCCAGACCTTTGTCGCAAAGCTTTAGATGTTATATCTGTATCGATTAAAATAACACTAGTTTTAGACAACTTCACTTAGACTACTATTAGCCTGTTTTTTTCTACTCACCATCTAAAGCAAGATTCCAGATAGTAAGGAAATGCAGTTAGCCCTTGTGCTTCAGGTGAGTTTTACTTCATTTTAAGGTCCTATTTCAGCACACCAGCATGAGAAGGTACATACATGCAAAAGTTTTACCATCAAAACATACATAAGCTGCAGACAAGTGAGTGCTTTGTCTCATCTCATTGCTGTCACTGTCCTCCTTCTCGGCACTATTCTCATCCAACTGGCTACTAACTTCAAAAGACACTCTATCATACTAAAACTATACTACCATAGCCTTCAAATTAAGAATTCTCTTAATTGCTGCTGTAAGGTATTCTGCAATATCATTAAAAAAAAAAAAAAAAAAAGTAGGGTGAGGTTTCCTGAGTCACCAGAGCCAACCTAAATTTCTGCTAAAATGAACAGCCCGATTTAATTGTTCAGGAAACTACAGAGCCTTGACCTGGCTTCTCATTTCTGCTTAATAAACTTGGTATAAAACGAACCCAGCATTTAAGAACATCAGTGCTAATTTATTAAGCTGAAGTAGCCTGCCTGGGGCTGAGCCCAACACCAGACATGCCACGTTTGTGAGGAAGTTGACTGAGATCATGTGGTGACAGCTTTTAAGACAGCTCAGTTTCTAAGATCTCATTGTAAACAGTGGTAACTACACTGTCCCTATCAGAAGGGCCTAACATACAAGAAAGTGATCAACCACATTGAAACCAAACAGGAAACAGGCTAGGTATTAGCTCCGGAAATAATGGAGGGCAGACAGTGTAAGCATGAGCTGTTTACTGTTGCAGAAAACTACTTGGCAAACATCCAAAGAGGATTTATGAATGACGCTTTTAGGGCACTACCTACAGCGCCCTATCTGCTCAAGTAGAGACCACCCAAAAAATATCATACAAAAGAAAATTTGAAGTATTGGGGTTTGTTTATAAAATACAGGAAATATCTTTAGAGATGCTGTGTCTACTTTCCAGTAAGTTTGCGGGTTTTTTGTACATCTGTAGGGGATGTTACACAGGGCAATACATTTCACATTCTATTTTCCAAAAGCTATTAAAACTCAGATGAAGCATATAATGTATCTTAATCATTTGCAAAGGTAAACAAAATATTGTAGACTAATCTTGGACAATAATGATTAACATTTGTCATTAATACCTATATTAGCATAGAAATCAAATGCAGTACCTTCTATATTTTTTAACTTAAAAGCTAGGGAGTTAGTGAGTTATTAACAACTCTGCACATTGCCAGTATCCTGCTAATCAAGTCATACAAGTTATCTTCTTCATTGCTGTACTCCCAGTTATTCTTTTATGACCAAGTTTCTTCTCCTCCCCCCCCCCCCAAAAAAAAACCATAAACCAAAACAAGTAGCTTTTTGTTTATCTATGATTCAACAACTGCCAAAGTAACATTTCATACTGCTTTAAAAATTATTTTGTTGTTTTCATCAATGCTTTATATTTGGAAGTGAATGGCAATGCCATTGCACAATTGAAGACGTGGTAGGAGCTAAATGCGACTTGAACCACAGCTAAGTGCAGTGCAGAGGGATTTTTTTTTTTTTTGGTTTTGTTAACAGGATTTCAAAACTTGGCATATTTTGCACTACTCATACTGGGTGAACAGTGTGAAGTGAAATAATTTGTGTAACAGATATAAATGCTACATTTTCCTGCTATTTACAAGTATAACTTCAGTAACCATCACTCGTTTAAAGAGGACAATCAAAATGCTTACTTGTAGGAAGTCGTTTCAGGTACTTTTCTTTATTACACTCCTAATACAGGACTGTACAAAGCATGTAAAAAGAATATAGCCCCAGACTTGCATCAAAACAAAACAAGAACTATAAGCAAGATCCTCCTAGTGTTCGAAGAGACAAGAAAGACAACTGTCAGTTACCAACTGTGAGACTTCTTACGTTGTCCCCCAGTCACCAGCCAGAAGTTTAAATACAGAATTCCTTCTGGTGGACTAAACTACAAAGTTTCTTGTTCCATGCAAGGCTGCTTAACGGTGCTCATTAAAAGACTGTTCCTTGGCATAATGTAGGATTAAGACTTTCATAAACATGCTACTACTCAAGCAAAAAGTTAGTTTGATACTTTATTTTCTAGCATACAAGATAGGGCATGAAACCTTCAGGATCCTTTGACTTCATTAAACAAATTTATTAAAGTTTATTTTTCTCCTCATTGAAGTTCACCAGCAGCAATGCAGGATATATATATTTTTTTGCTTTTAGTTTAAATCTAACGAGTGTAAAGTGAAGTGAATTTCTGGTAATCTATCTTACAAGTGTTTAGTTAAATATTAACATAATTGATGTTCAAGATCAGAGTATGTATTAGTGCTCTTCCAAAAGACAGTTGAGGATTCCTAGTTGGAAGCAAATTGCAGGGGCATCACAGGGAAATAGAAGGGAATTCAAGTACATTGAGGTCCCAGGGGACAGTTTTAGAGAAGACTCTGAACGTAGGTGATTCCTCTCCATTAAGTGAGAAATTCCACAAATGCTGTTTCAGATTTTCTCCACGGAATTGAAAGCGTGCATCTAAGTGAGAGTCACCATGTGTTTAGGATTCAGAATTTCAATCCAGTAGCCATCAGGATCCTGAACAAATGCAAGTCCTTTCATTTTACCTATTTGGGAAAAAAAAAAAAAAAAAAACGAAACAAGATAAAGGTAAGACTATATGACTAAATCTTAAATTCAACAACTTTCACATATTTTCTTTTTGTATTGGTTTAAATGTAAACAGCTAATATTGATTAAAAACTAATCTGGATGTTTTCAGAAAGATCTTTGTGTGCTATGTTGTCAATCTGACACTCAGTAAAGCTGTAGTTTCAAGTCACCTTGAAATTCTATCTTTTGTTGATTTAAATCAACATTTTTGCCCCTGTAAGTGTTATTCTTTCCCTGAATTCCTTGCCCATGTAAGTATTCATATTTTCCTGAATTTATCAGGAAAACGTTTTTGTGGTCTGGGATGTTTTGATACATTTTCCTGAACTGGCTTTGCTAGTAAAAAAAACAACAACACTCCTCTATTCCTCTGCCCTGCATTTTTCCCATGCCTGACTCAACACTGAAGTTTTATACAGAACTGTTTTTCAGTTGTTTGTTCCCCACACCTGACCCGGTTTACAGTACCCACAGTACCCACTCACATCACTAGATAAGACAAATGCAGTACAGTTTTAAATTGTTGGACAAAAATGCTACTCACAGTAACTGGGTCCCCAAAATCATTCTTCAACAGCAAATCAGAATAGCACAGCTTAACATGTTAACATAAAAGTGTTAAGTACCTAAATTTAACCTAATTCCTATTACATTGTAGTTAGAAAAACTTCTGAGAACAGTAGTTTTTGATTCAGTAACATAGCAAAAAAATGGCATTAACTCTCTCAGCCTGCACCATAAACAGTGAATGCGAAGCCCCAAACCTCTTCCTCCTCTTTGGCACTTACTGCATCAATTTTAATTTTTAATATTAAAAACAGCTTTTGCTTCCTCCCTTCCCCCCCATGTTTAGCTGATTCCAGGAGTTCACTCCACTCACAGTATAAGTTCCTTCTACATTCTTAGCGCTGTGAAGTGAGAGAATTGAAGTAAGGAGCTCAAATATCAACCCTCTCAAGGTTTATCAGGTGCTGAACAAGTTAGGGCTCTGAAAACCTAAAATCCCAGCAGTACTGAGTTCAAATTTTAAAACAATAAATCTATATTCAAGGTATGGTTACTACAGACAGACACAGAGTAACATGCAAGAACAGTTAAACAGTGTAATTCTGCACTGTCAGTTTTGCCCATTGTGTAAGAGGGAACATGGATAATTGGTTCTAGTACATTCTAAAGCAGTGACAGCTACTGAAACATATTGAGCTTTCCAGGAGGCAAAACTACCAGACACAGTATTTTAAGAACAAGGAACAACAACAAAGTTACTTGCGTTCCTGATTACGTCTTACCATCATCCGGTTTCTTCACAAATTTCACTCCTAGTTCTTCAAACCTCTTACAAGCCTTATTGACATCAGGGACAGCAATTCCAATGTGCCCTGTCAAATGGGGTAAGAAGAGTCAGGTACACTCTAAGTATTGCTGGGTGTTTGGAAAAAAAAAAAGTTTGCTCAGCATTTCATCTTGTGCAAAAAGTTCACATAAGATGTGATGTACCTAAGGAAATGATTGCTTCCAGAAAGAAGAACATTTAAAATTTTAACAATATTCTCTCTCAGAAAATTAGCTTTTTGACAATGCTTTTAAAATGGGAACTTTAAAATAGCTCGTGTTATTTAGATGAGAATGTTACTTAGAGTAGGAAAGAAATAGGATACTCAAGCTATTTTTACCTGTATTGCTTTTCAAGAAAGCAACCACGTAGCAGGATTTTGTTGCAGTTGCTCAGTTCAACAGTACAAGGCATTTATCATTAATACTGTATTTGTAGAGACTAACAGTAGCACCATGCAGGCCTAAATTTACAAATCAGTTGAGAAGCTTTAAATGTCAAGTGGCTAGATTGAGTATGAGACTTATTCACAATCCAGTGACCTTTCAAGTGCTTAAAATAAGGTCAAGCCATACGGATACTACCCTCAGTGCTACAGATGAACAGAATTCTCCTTGTAATTCAAAAGGGGTGATCAGTGCACTACAAAATAGAAATATTAATTGAAATCAGTCTGAACATCACAATCCAATATGTAGGAGCAATTACTGCACTTCATTGAGGAGTTGCTATATGTTTGCTTGCCAGAAGATTAGACATATAAAAAGTGTAACTGTGGCTCATTACTCTGAAACATGTTTATGTATTTTCATAATCTTTCACAGTATATCTTGCTTCTTCCAGCATGTAAAAGACAGGGATATAAGTTTCGTTCTTTCCCACTAGAAAAGTATTCTCATCCACACAAGTTTAAAATATTTTCAATTTCTCACAAAAACAAAGCCTACAGCATATATATATATTTTTGCACTTAAGTTATATAGATGTTTTCTTTTTAAAAAAAGAAAATTTTGAAATGCCATTCTTCCCCAATACACAAGAGTAAAAATGTAATCACAATAAAACAAAACATAGAAACTACATGCACTAAACAAAGGACCTACCAAATCCTCGAGGATCCGAATTACCATTGTGATAGGACTGGTTTTCATCATTTTCAGTGCCCCAGTTGCTGTAAGAAGTAATTATTACACATTGAAGAAGAGCATTGAAATCAATGAGTCAATGTTAAGTTTCCTTGGGAAATTGTTTCTTCTAAAAACCAAAAAATTTCAATTGCTGGCTGCATTCATTAAACCATCAAGATTTTCCCAAATCACAGGTCCTAGGGAATCTTCAAAGCAGACAAAGGGCTAACTCAGTCAAGTTCATACCTCAGTCAAGTTCATAGTGAACTAGGTTCTACATTTGAATGAGTCTGAGAGACACTCCTATCTCATTCCAATTACGAAGGAGAGAAAGTCTCTCTGCACTTCTGTGCAATCATTAGTTATTAGCATTAACAAAACTGTCCTGTTCATGTAAAGCTGTTTTTTTTGTTTTTGACTTAATACCTCCCAGAGGTTCTAACCACATAATTTTTCCTTAATTCCACAGTATCCCTCCCCAGATAGCATGCATATTCAAAGAGACAGCAAATATTATTTCATACTTATATACCACTGTTCACCCAGCAGTTTGAAAAAGCTCCATAAAAAGGAAGATTAAGCTTGCCAAGTATCTAAGATCTCTGTATTTTAAGCTGTATTTTAAGGCTATGTTACAGTGAAGATGTTTCTACAGTAGTTATTACATTTTTATTCAATCCAACAGGACTTACAATCATCTGCTTCTGTTTAATCACCATTACTTAAATGTCATATCTCATTGTATTAATACTTACTGTGTCAGTTCAAGTGTAGCTTTTCTAGAGAAGGTCCAAGCTGTTCTCTCAGTTTTATCTTTTGGGATATCATTTTTATCTTCATACCCCAGGAAAAACAATGAGAACTTCATAGTAGGAAAGTCAAATTTTTGAAGCAGTCTAAATGGAAAAAAAAATATTTTGAAATAGTAACTAAAAAAGATGATCAGGTAGCCTACAAATAAACCAATATTCTTCCGTCATGGAAGAATTACTGCCGTGATTTTTGTCTGGCTGCAATCCACATCTTAAAATAGTTCTGTTTTGAACTATCAAGTAGAAACATTCCAGAACACATCATAAACTTAAAGACTAGAAGAAACAGATGCTTAAGAACCAAACTGTCAGTAACTGGATAGCAATGTCAATACAAAGGCTTAAGTCTGAAGCTGCCACTGTTTTTGTTATTTCCTCAGGAAGATCCTTATGTATAACCACTTTACAATATCTCCAAGGACTAAGAAAACATTTACTTTGAAATTTACTCATGCCATGGAACTTGCTAGCATCAGACCAAGTTGACAAACACAGGCAAATTAAAAAAATAAACACAGATGAAGTATTTTTACTATTTCCACAGATTGGTATAACCATAAAAGCCATTTCAGATACAATAATTTAATCAACTACAAAATACCTGAGGTCAGAAAAAGCTGCTTATAAAGTTTATCCCATTGCTAAAAGCAAGAATACACTCTACTGTGCTATATTTAATACATATACATCATTGTTCTGGAGAAAATTGCACAAGATTAACAGACTGCTAAGGGGCTGATCTCATATGATGTGCAGAAAGTGTTGTAAGCTCAGAGAACTTCAGACAAGTCTCTACTATTTTTACTTCATTCCTAGAAATGTGGCATACTTCAGACTGCTTTTACATAGGAAGTTTGATCAGAACAAGCAAGGATGCAAAATACATCTAATTAATTTTTCAGCTTACCATTTAATTACTTTTTAATTTCAGTCACACACCTCATCACTAAAGCCAAAGCATTTTATTTTACCTTAGACTGGACTGATTTCAGGATGTTTAAAAATATACTAGAATGTTGTTTTAAAACAAACTCTTCATATGTCAAGAATGTGCAATCTTAGCACAAATACCTTAGGCTACTGCAGGGCATCTGCCTTCTGACAGCCTTCTCCAAAAGGAGTTTGAACCTTGTCACTAGTTTGTGTTGTCTTGGTCTCTTTTGCCCAGAGGTGGTCATCAGCCACTTCTGAGAAATAGCAGAAAGTTTTAAGATTTATAGCAATGCCTCCTGGTTATAAGCTCTGTCATACAAGTTACCAGTGAACTGCAGCATCAGTGAGGAGTAAGTAAGGAAGTAGTATACTGATAATTAATGACCTACTTAAGATAAAAAATTCTAGCCAACACCAATTGTAGCTCATTAGCAACTTAGGCATTAATTGTGCTGTGGAAATTATTGGAGATTGCCAGACTATCTTAGTTGGCATTAGCTGATAGGCCAGCAGTGTTGATGTAGTTAAATCAATTAGTATAATTACATCAAAGTAACAAAAACTCGTATTTTCAAAAGAATAGCATGAATGACCAAAGTTACTGTAGAATACAACTTCCACTCACGTCATTCCAAGAATTCTTGTATAAAAATCCAGCGACTTCTTAGGATCCTTTACTCTTAACATTGTCTGCTGAAACAAAAAGTCCTGGGGGGGAGGGGGGGGGGAGAAGAAGAGTTTGTTTATATATCAAACAAGCATGCATTAACAAAGAAGTCAGTTAACAATGAAACTAAAAACAGCATGTATAAGTAACAAATACAGTATTACATCCAGTGTAAATAAAATAATTGCTCTTGATGCTACCAATGCACCTTTGTATTAAATAACCCTACCTTTGTAATATAAGAAAAAAAAACCCTGCAGGCACTATTCATTACATAAATCAGAAATATCAGAAATTTGTAGCATTTTTTTTTTTAATGGAGCTGTACTACACATTTTGCCCTGCATGCAGGTACGTGAGCAGTTGATACTGGGTCTCACTGCACACATAAACAGAACTTAATTAACGCTAAACTGCTGAGCTCGTTATTTCATTGCACAGTTGCTGGATCTCTGTCAAGCACGACGATATTTTGGCCTACCAGTCTGTCAAGGTATTTCGTCAAGCCACAGCATAACCGTACATACCCAGGGCTACTGAACAGCTAGGTGGATGAAAAGCAAGTTCGATACTTTCAACACGTATTCCAAGCAAGAGACAGAAAAGTTTAAATACCACTACCTATTTCCCCTAATGAAACAGCCGCCAATTCTCTCCCTTCCCGGCCCCGTGCCGCCCCCCGCCCAGCAAAGGGGGAGACACGGCCACTACCACAACCCCGAGGCGCCCCCACACAAACCCCAGCCACCCACCCCACCTTGGTGCTGGGATCCGGCTCAGAGCAGGCGCCATAAGCAGCCTCATCGGTGAGGCCGCACGGCTCTGCCGATGCCGCCATTTTACGGAGCTGGGAGAAGGGGAGGAGAAGGGAGGATGAAGGCGGCCCGGGGGAGGCAGCGCTCCGCCCCGCAGGGGTGGTGAGGCAGCAACCGCTCTCGGCTTCGTGCTACGGAGGTGTCCGTGAAAGGAGGGCGAGTAGGGCTTTCCCCCGCCTTATTTATTTATTTATTTGTTTGTTTATTTGTTTATTTTTTCTTATTATTTTTAATGTCGTCGGAGGGCTTTGGGGGTAGCCGGATTGGTGGTTCTGCCGTACTAATAAACGGGTGCTTTTAAATATTAGTCAAATTTAACCTGCAGCGTGCGGCAGGTTAATTACCCAGAATGTGGGGACACGGGTATTCTGCATGACTGTGAAGGAGCACCCCTCTCTGGATCGTAGGCAGAGGGTACCATAAAAGCCCCTGAGCAGGCTTACATATCTAACTCCAATAAACAGTGATTTATTTTGTAAATCCCTCCAACTGATGGCACGTTAAGGTGGCTTGAAAATCTGTCTTTATGCCTTTAGACTATGAGCTTAGACTATGTGTGGTTTACATATTTTAGTAGTTACAGATGTCAGTTTCTGCCTTTACTGACAGAAGCTAAGGGAACATATTGGATAACAGTTGCTACCCTTTAGAGTTACGCAGTGCCACTTTGGGCTAAGCTGTTATTTCAGGTGTAAAAGGTAAGAATACTCCGTCTTTCAAAGCTAAGAATGAAAAACAGTTTTTTCTTTTCCTGAACTGAATATTCAACATAAGCTTACACTCGTGGTAATTAAGAGGAAACAAACAAACACACATGGCAGCACAGCAATTTTGTGTAGATCTTGTTACATTTCTTGAGTTCAGCAAGTACATGTAGTGCATATGAAACAAATCCCTGATTTTATGATAGCAAGGTATGCAAGTCCCTTTGCAGAGGCCTTTGGTGCTCCCCGTGACCCTTACGGCAGAAGCAAGGTTTAGCTCCTGGGAGCTGAGGCGCAGCTGGGGGCCCCTTGCAGGTCCTGGCGGCTGGAACCGAAACGAGCCGAACCCTCAGCCGTTACGGGTGCCCGGTAACGGCCGGCCCCATAACGGCCGGCCCCACAGAACCCGCCGCCTTGCGCAGTACCGGCACAGAGGCTGGCAACGGCAGACCGGGACAGAGGGAGCCTGCCGCGACAGGGTGGTTGTGCTGCCAGGGGGTCGCTCTCTCGGTCCCCGCGCTGTGAGGTATAGTTGGTGACAGGCTGGTGAAGTTCTGCCTGCATCTCTCTGCTGAAGCAGAACTGCAGGTTTAGGCACCTCAGCTTGTTGGGAAAGAAATAGAGATCAGGATCCCTGCTCCTCTACGCTTGGGAGTCATCTTCTCTTTCCCTCCCTGCACCTTCTCAGATGTGCTCCTCTGGAGCAATGTGGGGCTTTCCTGGCATCCCACTAATGGGTATCCCTGCTCCCAGCTTCTTGGGCTGGCTCTGTCAGCATACTTGATTGCTGAAACTGGAAGAGAATTGCTCTTCTCAGGCTGGTCCCCACGGTGAGGCTGCCCCAAGGACTGTGGAAACCTTGGCAGTGATGGAGCAGCATTGAGACTTTGTTTCTCTCTTCTCTCCCTATGTCCTACTGTTAAATTGCTGCTGCTCTAAAGGGATCGGGATAGAAGTTGAGAGAATCACTTTTCGATGGACTGTGCACTTTGTCGACTTTTTCTGTGCACTTCGGCAGGTGCTGAACCTGCCAAACCGTGCACTGTGTTGCAAAGCACTACTTTGCAAATCATGGGCAAAAATAAGGAGCTAGTAATGTAAAACCATCATTACTTTTCATGTAAGCCTGATTTTCCATTTCCTGAAGCTGGCAATGGTGTCTAAGGGCATATAACAAAATTATACCTGTGATTGGCTGTCTAAAGTCCTCATAAGAACTACTAGGTAATTTGTGATATTTATTTTAATCTTCATGCTAATGGTACTCTCAGTAGAATGGCAATTTCCATGTTTTTGTTTTTATCTGTTACCCTGGGTGTTTATATGGGTTCTGTAAAAATTTATCCATTATGATTTCCCCATGTGGCTGAACAAGCTATTTTTAGAGGACTAAACTAGCCACAAGATGAAGACTTCAGGTGGAGTTCTACTGATGGTTACAGTTCCTTTAAACTCGTTGTGTAGAATCCATGTGTAGAATTGAGGGCACTGAATAAAACAATTATCTGTGTATTTAAGAATGTTAAGATTGACCAAATGGGACTGATGGCAGCTGGGAAATTAAAGCGGGTGAACATGCTTCCTAATAGGAAAACAGGGAAAGATGATTTAGGTGCTTATTTGTAGCCCTGAATTACAGGCTTGGGATTCATAAGCCAAACTTTTATTGGGCTTATGAGGTAGTGGAATAGAAAAGGGAAGAAAATGGCCGGGACACTTTTTATAGCAGCCAACTGCTTAGCTGTCATCCATGACTATATTTTGTTTGGGGCTATTTTAGAAATCCTCATCTAAGAATGATTAACGCGTTAATATCTTAGGCATCTGGGGTTAGTCACAGAATTAAGAGAAAGTCTGGCTCTTGCACTGTGAAGATTTCTTGATACGTTCAGTCCTCTAGGAACTTCTAATGTACTGTGTTAAACTTTAAAAGTGTCTTTGTGCAAAGAGGTTGTCAATCAGTATGGTTTTTTAGGGCATTGCTGACAGCATTAGAAAACTGTGCAGTCTTGGGTGTTATTCCTCTCCTGATATGTTTTTAATGACAAAAATCTTTTTTTTTTTTTGTATTAATTTAAATCAAGATAAAGCTTATAGTTGTACTATGTCTCTATTTAATAAAAATGCTTCTGCTGAAAAAATACTACCCATACCCTCCATCTTACATTATATCTGCAAACACTTAGACGTGTTAAAGATATTATGCATGGTGGGGCATTTTGTTTAAAAATAACAAGTAAATGCTTATGGGAACAATGCTTTAAGACCTGATTTTGAAGTCTCTGTGTAAGCTCTTTTCTGCATATGTGTGTATATTTTACAACTTAAAATGTAAAATTATAAAATGTAAATAAATCATTTGTATTCTCACTTCTAGTTCTCAGTAATCAGGTATACAGTAAATGTATTAATAGTTTATTATTATATCGCTATTTGCTCCTCAAGATGTCATTGTGTGGTATATTAATTTTAAAAATCTGTCTGTAATCACCTTCAGCGTTACATTTGTAAACTATCAAAAAGCGTATATAAATGCCTCTAACAACTCAGAGAGGACTTGATGAGACTATTAAGTTTCTAGTCAGTTTTGAGATGCTCTCATTTTCCTTTCTTTTATTCCCTGCATTCCCATTCCTCACAGTCGTCTTGAAAAGTTAGTGTTGAAAAATGTGAATTGAATGTGAATTGTTATAAACACTCATTTTTTGGCATATTTCAGAATGGAAGGTGTACAAGAAGGTAACAATGAAAATTCAAACACGGGTGAAGATGCTGGGCCCGATCCTGAGGCAGCAAAGAGTACTGGGCATCATCTCACTGTGGAAAACACTCTGCCAGTGCCTGCTGGAGACAAATCTGCTGAACAAATGGCAGCCTTTTCCCCTTCCCAAGAGACTTTTTCTACGTTCAGCCAAAAGTTGTCTAAGTTTCGCCGGAGCACTAGTGGAGTTCTGTCCTTGCAAGAAGCTTTAAAAGAAAAACAGGTTTAGTATTCAAAATTAGGTCTTGAAATATGCTTCTGGTTCTTTTCACAGATAATTAAACTCAGTATAAGTAAATTGTTTCCTTTTTTGTTGTTGCTTTATTTATATTCAGTTTTCTTATTCCAGGTAGAAAGTTAGTCTGTTCTTAGTGTTTTGTTTTAAAGTTATAGTGGAAGGAAGCAGGAGATATTAACTGAATAATTTACAATGAAGCAAAGCTGTACCCTGCTTAGTTCCTGCAAATATTTATCATCTCTAGAAACTTTAGTTTGATGTTGCTAAATTTCTGTATTGATATTATAAATTGAAATATTGATTATAGAAACAAACCACACTGGGTAATATGGCACACAAATATCTGAAAATCTACTGTAGTATATTTCATGTTTGCTTCTCCTTGTCATATTCTCAGAGTTGACTTTGTTTTATAATAATTCTTTTTTTTCTAATTTGCTCTTGTTAGCCTCTGAAAATTCACGTATTTTTAAAAAATGGAGTAGTTATGTATCCTTGTAATACAAGACAGTAGCATTCAGCATTTGTTGCAAGTTAAGTAGCAAGTTAGTGTTGCGATCAATTTCTGTTTTTTTTTTGTTTGTTTGAAAGATATATTTGATGTTTTAGGCTCGATACAAAGAAGCAAGGGAATATCGAAGATCAAAAATTGATGCTTCATATAAATATGTATTTGAAGTTCTCAGTGTCAGGCTAGGTTTAGACTTAACAACTGTGGAAGAAATGATTTTGGATTCCCCTTCGGTGAGTCTGTTCTGTATGTTTGTTGAATTTTGGTTATTAGTCAAAATATGTAGAAGATTGCCCCCTTTGATATGAAATGTTATTAATCATTTAGATTGTTTCTACCAGAAGATGTGATTAATAAGGCACGCGACTCATCTAAAACGATACCTGACTAAATCATTCAGCTTAGTTTCCTGGAAGATTTTCAAATATTCCCTGGGTTTTTGATGGCGGCTTCTTCATCTTTCTTACCTCAAGGAAAACATAATTACTGCTGTTATTTTGACCCAAGAGATTCTTGTCATATCCACCAGTTCCAACAAGTTTCATCCATCTCAGCCTAACATTATTATATTCTAAAAATAATAGCTTTTGTTTTTAAAGCAAGTCTTGACTGAAATGTCAAGACTGCAAAAATACATGTAACTTCATAGAAACATTTTGAAAATATAGAATGTTATATAGTAATGAAACATGAATCCATTTCATTAATGCTATTACATTTGGATAAGACTCATTAAAAACATCTGGTTATAATTGCTTTGGTTACTTTTATATGTTTAAAAGAAGGAATAAAGTGAATTTGTAGTGTGAGAAGGTTGCAAGCTTGTGGGGCTTGTGAAAGCTCAGTGTTTCAAAGTGCTTGAAAAAACAGGAGCAAACAGCTAAATTTCTCCTTTAGTAGAGTATCAAAATTCAATATAAATATATGTAAACTTAGAGCCCTTACCATCTCTGATGGCATGTTTTTTTGCCTGTTATAGATTTGACTTAGCATTCAAAATTCAACCAGATAGTCTCATTTGATCAAATGTATCACTTGTTAGAACTGTAGCTGTTCAGTTACAAACTGAATGTATTACTGATCAAAATCATTGCTCATTGTTTCTTTATTGATATTTATGCAGCATAAAATGTTCTTAAACAGTCCTTTTTTTTTTTTTTCCTTATGCTTACACAACATAGAGGTGCTTTAAGTTTTGTCAATCAACTAACATTTCCTTTCTTTGCATTTGCTAAATGGTATGTATTTTTTGATCATCCTGACTTCATATAAAATTGCTGTTCTACACTGATTAACTCAGACATATAAGGGCCTTTGGGTACTTGTAAATGGTGTTTTTTGCTGCATGCTTTTTTTTTTTTTAATTTTATTTTTCCTTATTGTCACCATTTCAAAGCTTTTTACGGTTAGAATTTTTCGTTATTTAGTTTGTTCATACACAGTTTAGGCTGATGAGACTGTGTCAACATTGTCTGTTAACAATACTTTGCAAATTCCCATAGGTATACACTATTTCTTTGACATTTGTAAATTAAGTTTTATCCTTAAAACAACAGCCTATATGGTGTATTCACATACCAAGTGTTTGTACTACATTCACTTGAACCAGAAGCTGTATTTGAAGAAGCAGTAGCCACAGGGATAGCTCACATCTTACCTCATTTATAAAATCATGCAAGCCCAAAAGTTACTGTTCGCCTTTCTTTTGCTCTCAAGTTGGATTACTTTTTGTGGTAGTGAATCTTTTTCTGATTTTCTCATTGACCTTTCAGCACTTTATCAATTTATTTTATATATTATATATATATATATATATAACTATTTCAGGGGGAATTCTTCAATTTTTTTTTTCAATTCTAAACCTGTTATCAACTATTGCCTATTAACCAAAGTGAAAGCACAGTGTACATTTCTTGATCTTCCTTGCCTTTAGTTCTTTTATTTTTGCATAGTGTTGTCTTCTCAAAAGAGTGGGTTTAAATTACGTCCATTTGGGTGTTACTTATTTTCCTACCTCAGTTGTCATTCAAATTTTATATTTGATAATTTTGGGGCGGGATCATGCTTCTTAAGAAAATACACCATATCTAGAGGCTTATGCTTTGTGTTTGAACAAGTGATGCACCTCCAGACACATTTGCTAGCTAATTTTCTGACATTTTTTTTCTTTTTTTTTTTTTATGGGAAGGAGGTAACTACCCAGGTAGAGCACTATAGTTGGATAATTTGAATGCTAAGCCCCATCTTAGTGATTTCATCATCCTTGCAGATAACTACAGAGGCTGTGAAAGAAGCTAGATTTTGACCAGATCAGTACCCAGACTTACTCCACACTCTGAGACCTTCTGATCTCCCCTAAGCCTTATTTCATTGCTTTTTATAGCTTTGTTTGTTTCCTGTGCTGAATCACGTATTCATCAGGAGATCACCTAGGACATTTCAGAAATTCAGATTTTGGAAGCCTCAGTTATAATTTCAGGCATGTTTTTTGAAATGATAATCCATATGCAAAAAGTTTTCACTTCAAAGCTTTGCAATCCATTTTTTACTATCCAAAACACCTTGTATAACATGACAAAATCAAAACTGCTGTCCAGAGATCTGTAGGGTTTCAGAATGGTCACTTTATAGATGGGTACAGCAAGCTGATCATGGGTCACAATGCTTTCCCTCAGCTGAGATAATTGTCCTTCCAGAAGTCAGCAAGATCTTTGTCATCATTAAAAGGTTTTAGAGGAAAAGTGACCAGTTAGTATCTCCAGAGTAAAATCCTAATATCTGATGTTATTTCTGTTTTACAAACAAATCTTTTACTTTTAAGGGAGTAGAGTTGCAACAGCAGGATATGTCAGGTCATGCAAACCTGCTATGTATGTTGCTAAGTGTCTAGTTACTTCCAGCTGATACTTGCAGATCTCTTAGAGTAACAGAATACCCTCAAGTTTCTCTGCATTACTTGTCAAGATCATAAATATTTGTTATATGATTATCAGTAACCTGTGTATGCAGGTTCAGTAATTGAAGGCAATATTTGAATGGTCTATTATGTTGTTTTGTAACTTCTAATAACATTTTACTATAAACACTAAATGCCATCAAAACTTTAAGCAGTGACATATCCAAATGATGCTGCACACATCTTAAAGCCATATAAAAATAATAATATTTTGAGTAACAAGTATTCACTTTTTGATTTAACAGCTGGAAGCATTTGATTCTTTTTTTGCCAAGGGAGGAACTAAAGCATTGAAAATTTTCTATCAAGAAGGAGATGTACCAGGAATAGGTAACTTTTAACAACATTAATACATTAAGGCAGATGTAGACCATCTATATCATATACCATCTATTGCTAAATGTGTTTAATATTAACCAGAATAAAATCTGTTTTTCAGTTGTTCATAATTTTGCAGTCTTTTGCTGTAAGTACTGAAAATGTATATTGTAAATGCTTGCTTTGTGAAATTGTCCAGAAAATAAATATATATATATATAAGTCAATTTCAGCAATTCCTGAATAGAAGGCTATAAAAAGAGAAGTGATTTTGAAATGTTAAATTGTTTTCAACTATTTCTTCCAGGAGTTTTGCCTTCAATTCATTAGAAACTTATTTCGTAAAACCTCTTTGAATTTGCATTTATTATAAACATTTGAAAATGTTTGATTTTCAAATGCTCAGTAGAGAATTAGAATTTGATGTCTAAAATGCCTAATGATTTTCTAAGCTCTGAACATGCTGTTTCCTTACCTACTTGTAAGAAACAATCAAATTGCATAGGATTATATTCACAGAGGAACTGAGACTATCTCACCCCCTTATCACCCATTTGTATAGATGTATTATGTACACTCATCTACTGCTAACTTAGAAGATTGTTGCAGACAATTATTCCTCACCTACTAGCAGAAATGTGCGGTAAACCTGAAGGTTGAAAATCTAATGATGAATCTTATGTTAATAGGCTGTCACATGATAGCCTATAGTCTTTTTTTTTTTTTTTAGCATTCCATATTAGCTTATATTCAGATAATGAAATAATGCACAAGATGAAATATGAGCACTCAAAATGAGGAAAAAATAGAATTCGGGTTGCCAGAATAATCTTCATTATTTTTCTTTGAGTATATTGATATGTTTTTGAACAGGACACTGAAGACCTATAATACTGCCTCACCTTCTTCTATCATTTGCCTGTTTTCCATACGCTGAATTTTCTACCATTTCTGCTTCCTATCCCACTCCTCTCTAATTCCATACTACCTCCCTACTCATTTTTCTCTATTTTTTCACTTGGGTATGATATCTTTGATGGAATGTATGAGAATCAGCCTGTAAGGTATCTCAGCCACCAGCAAATTACCCCAGAAACATGGACCTGAGTCAGTTCCCTTTTCAGTGTAGTACAATAAACTGGAAGTGCTTTGTGAGGAATCTTTTGTAGGCTTGGTATAGATTTTTAATTGTGTGGATAATGACAACCATGGATTCTTTTGCTTCTCTTACAAAAGAAGAAAATAAATAATTTCTTTGTTGAATTTAATTTCACTATAGTTTAAGCAGTTTACAATACCTTCCTTAAAAAAAATAATAGAGTGATACCTGTGAAATTCTTTTCAGAATGTGGTCGGACATTTCCAGGAGCTGTAAAAGGAAGTAAAATGATGCAGTTGTATGTGGACAACACACCAGATAAATTTGTCGGGTTATGCTTATTTTTTATTCGCTTTAAGAATGACAGCCCTATAAATGCAAAAACTATACATGAGGTATTCTTTCATATATTTTAAAAACTAAGAACTTAATAAGTAGCTGTTCTTGTTTATTTATTTGTGTTACTGTTCTTACATACATAAAGCTACTGATTACTGCAGTTTTTGAATATTAACCTGTATCACACTCTGTGCTCCCCTCTTTGTGGAGATAATGATGCATTCAGTGAGTACTCAGGATATCCTGTGAATTCAGTGTCTTGCAGAGGTCATGTTAAATGAGTAATCAGCATTTAGATTAGTTTTTCAATCTCCTCCTTAACACTTTTGAATAAGTTAATGCCACTAAGTACATTGTACATGTGATCAAAATCTCTAAACTATAAGGACTCATATTTACCTATAAGAACTCATATTTACCTAGGAGACTATATACAGCAAATTCCAGGAGAGAAAAAGTTTATTTGTACCTGTCTCTTTTATGTATCTTTGAATGTGTGAAATGCATGTTTATCCTAAGTAAATCATGTGGCATTAGAATTTCTGCTTTACAACTATATAAGACAAATTATTAGATTTCTGTGGGATTCTCATAAATTATCAATACTTTTCTCCTTAAATTAAAGTTTTCATATACAAAATCAGAGTGCCTTTATATAAAAAAATGTTGGTTTTATAATACTATTTACAGTCTAAATTATTGCATCACTAACGACCATTCTGTTACAATACAGGATATATTCTTTTGTGTTTTGGATGCTACTGAAGGACTTTTATGTGGCGTTAGGAATATGATAGAAAAGATTTTTCTCCCAGCTATCTTTGCAACGAATAATTGGGGTGTTTTAAGTCAGACCAAACAGGATACAAAAGACAAACAAAAATTTATGGAAACAATTAACAGATACCTTTCATTTCTGGAAGGTAAGCTTTGCATTTATGAAATGATCAAATTAGAGAAATTCATTTAAGAATTTCCCTTTAAATGTAGTAGGACATAAGTAAGCAACTTATCCTTTCTTCAAGGAAAAAAATAAAATGATAATTACTTGCATAATAAATACATGGATATATTATTTGATTGAGAAAATTATCTAGTGATATGTTACTTCTAAGGAGGAACATACAGGATTTAAAAGAATTTTCTGTTTTATACAACTGCAGTGAAATGGCTGCTACATTAAAACTTTGGAATTACATTTCTTTAATCAGTAAACTTAAATTGTTAACAGCGTAGAAACAAATTTTCAAGTTTTAATTGGTTCTATATTGTAATCGCTTTTTTAATTTATTTTTTTAAGGGGCTATAATAAGCATTGAAGGAACTGTTCAGTTGAAACAAGTAGATTATATTAATTTTTCTAAACTCCAGTCCTTTGAGGAAGTAACAGCAGCAGCAGATAATCCTGATATGGTTCATCAGCTAGAGGAAGTACTTATGATCTGGTATAGACAAATTGAAAGAGTAAGTTGTTTTAACACATCAATCCAACATGAATGTGGATAGATACTTAGAAATGATATATGAGACTTGCCTGAAATTATTTTAAGACTAAGACTATATACGTGCCTGAGTATGCTGATTGCTTCACTTCTATAGACAAATGAAGTTGAGAAGGCAGTCCTCTTCTGTTGGAACTGGCATTCTAGTAAGAATACAAGTTCCTGAACTGCTAATACACAAATAAGGAAGATATAATAAGGATAATAGTAATTATATTAATAATAAGGAAAGTACAGAAGGATGCAGAAGGAATAATGCTGATGTAGACTGCATATACCACATATATGTGTATATGTGTATATACACATATATATCTATACACACACATATACAGTGTGTGTAACATCACATGTTAAATTTCTTCTGCATTCGTGGCATGAGATATTACTCTTGGAGAGATCTTTGACCAGGCCCAGCATGGCATTTTTCATCTGGTCTTCCTATGCAAATCTTACATGGTGATGTCTCAGTTACCCAATAAATTATTGTCTGAGATTTCCAGGATAAAGCACAGAACCCTTTGTTGTAATACAGAATCCGTATAAACTGGACATGTAAATAAAAATATCAATGAAATGTAAACAGAGCTGTCTGCGTGTTTATCTGTACGTAGATGAGTCCATTTACGATTTTTACATCTGATATGCAACACATTTATTAAATAGTTTTTCTTTTTTTTACAGAAGTTTTTTTTTTTTTTTTTCCACCAAAACTGGATGCATTTCAAATTCTGATTACAGAAAAAAAACACACATAAAAATAAATAAAGGTGTATGCTGAGATCCACCCAATTTTTGACAGCAGCTGAACATAATGCAGTTGTTGCCTTGACTTCAGTGTAAGAATAGCATTAAGTGCAGTTCTGAATTAGGATTCTTTTCCAAATCAGAACCATTTTCATGTGACAATAACATGCTTGTTTCTGTTTAGTTAGTATCCTCAGAACATCCTGTCTCTTCTTTTTTTTTTCTGATTTGTCTATTCTCAACAATAGATACTTTATTTTATTTTATTTTCAAATTGATTGAAGGTTCTGATTGAGAGTCAACAGATGAGGAAAGAAGCTGATGATTCAGGTCCACTGACTGAACTAGAGCACTGGAAATGTATGTCTGCTAAATTTAATTTCCTTATTGAGCAGATCAAAGGACCCAACTGCAAAGCTGTCATTAATATTCTGATTGTTGCACATTCTAAACTATTGAAGGTAATTCTTTTTTTTTTTTTCTTTTTCTTTTTATATTGGTTTTGACTATAGTGGACAAAGCTTGCAATATTTTTATTTTTATTTTTTCATTGCATTTAAGAGAGATTTCCTGAGGAGAATTAAGAGGGGGAAAAGTTAAGTATGGTGCTAGTGCACTTAATATATTGAGAGAATGAATAAGATATTATTAGAGATCTAGGCAAAAAAAAAAAAAAGAAAATCATTAGTGAAAAAATAACTTATATTGCTGGTTTTGACAGTGCCCTTAAAATTAAATTTACCAAGGTTTGCTTCTGGAACATCAGTGCAAACTAAAATAAATAGTTCACTATATATAAAGTTTTTTCACAGTAATGGTTTTCCTCTAGATGTGGCAAGAGCTGGATGCCAGAATAACAGATGCAGCAAATGAATCAAAAGATAATGTGAAATATTTATACACACTTGAGAAAGTTTGTCAACCACTTTATAACTATGACCTTGTAAGTATGCCTTTCATTATTCTTTAAGCATAGTTTAGATATTTACATAGAATGTCCATAAAACAAACTTCAAAATAAGACTTCTGTGTATTTGCTTAAAAGTACTGATTTTTCTAAACATCTGTCAAAGTAAGTGTTAATTGAAAACATTTTATGTATTACATAGTAAAATATTTTAAAATATGTATTTTATCAATAAAAAATGCATGTGATTGCCTAGTTAGTCGTGCTGCCAATATTATTTTTAAATGAGCTGAAATATTGCATATATTGAAATATATGTATAATCTCAAAATACATATTTAATTGAAAATTCCATATGTCAATAAATAATCACATGGCTGTAATCAAAATAAGAAAATTTCAAATTATATAAAAAATGATGAAACCTAATGAGGTCCCAAATGCTGCTCTCAGGGTAATACAATATTTTGTTGTTGAAAATGGTATTAACTTCTTTTATTTGTAGAAGGAACAGTTAGTGAGAACTTAAATGAAAGATTGTCCATGTAGACTATTCAGTCCTAATTCAAAGTAAAATTTTAGGTTTAGTATTTAATACCTATTGATATAACAGGTATATGTTTCTAAAGGTTTTTGCAGAATAGGGTGGAAGGAGGAAATAGTCTAGCTTGTTCTACTTTGTTTTCCAGTCCTCTGTTTTGATCCTACCTGTCTCCTGTCTGCTGTCAGGGAGTGTTGCATTTCTGTTTTTCTGAATTTATGGCAGCTTAGGATCCTACTTCAAAGTTTTAACAGAGGGGAAGTAAAAAGATCGTGATAATATATGAAATAGAGATGATACTGGATGGAATAGAAGAAATGAGGACTCTAATACTAAGCAGTTTATCTTCAGTCCTTCAGTCTATTACTAGAGGGCGCCAGGTACCAGGGAATAAAAGTCATAGTCGAGTGTGTACCAAACGAGCTATCTCATAGGAATTGATACAGTACTTTTTAATCTTAAATAAATATATTTGTGGGTAGAAACCCATTAAAGAGTTTGTTTGTTAGTTTACTATTAGGGGATAATGAACTTAGTTCTTTGTTTAATCTGGAGCACTTTGGATAAATCTGAATTTGTTTCATCTCTTGGAACGTTATTCCATAGACCAAGATAATTTAGGCAGGGTTTTCTATTGTATCCAGCTTAAAAAATAATAACATCCAAGCCGAATATACTCTCTTTTAAAAGGAACTGCATTAGGTATTGAATTGAATTTAATATCTCATATTTAAAATACATTAAATATTAGAAGATTAGGCGTAGAGAAATACAGATTTGATATTTAGCGTGTGCAGAAAATAGGGTATTTGGTTTATGCAATGTCACATATCTGTAGCTGAAGGAGACTATAACTATCTGAAAATTTAGAATGAGTGTTTAATTCAGGGCTTTGAATTAGAGAAATCTCTATACAGTCCAATATCAAGGGTTTTCTTTTTCATCAAGGAAGATGAAAAAGACAATTTTCTCCCATATGCGGATGTCTGTCCCCAGTATTAGTGTGTTTATTTTGAGTTTGCAGGCCAAAGTTAATTCCTGGATCTTGGATTCTCTGTTAAGTACTGACAGTCAAACTTACTTGCTCTTGATGTTCTGAATTGCAGCTCTGATAAGTTCCGAAAGAGATTTAAATCTATTTTAGAGTTAAATGGCAGACAAAACCAAATTTTTACTTTAATCCTCTAGTACAGTGTTTGTGATATCATTGCGATGTGCCACTGGTGCTACTTCTTCAAGCCTTGGAGAAATTGTACCCCCCTTTAGGTACCAGAAGGCCACTATGAGGTCTCCCCAGAGCTGCCTCTTCTCCAGGCTGAACCACCTTAACACCCTCAGCTAGTCTTCATAGGAGAGGTGCTTCAGCCCCCTGATCAACATTGTGGCCTTCCACTGGACTTGTTTTAATACATGAATACACTTTTAGATTAATATACCAGGGACCTTTTAATGAATCACTGTTTTTTTTAAGGAATCTATGACACGCGGAATACCGAACTTGATAAATGCTATACGAATGATTCACAGTGTTTCAAGATATTACAATACTTCTGAAAGAATGACATCATTGTTTATAAAGGTAAATATATTAAGTTTTATATTAATTGTATATTTTAAAAAGTATGATTTTTCTCTGGAAAAAAAGCATATTTTTTAAATTAGTAGGACACTTGCTAAAAACTGGTAACATAGTGCCTGTCTGTAAGAGAAAGGAAGAGAAGTATGTTGATCAAGAGAGGACTGAACGTGGAGTAGAGACTTGTCTGCTGGAAGGAACTTTGTTATTCAGCAAAAATAAATTTTCTTATCTTCCTGACAAATGATCTGTTATGATCTGTTGTTCTCTAAATCACTGCATTCTCCAAAATTCTCTTATTATCAGCCTTGGAGACTTAATTAAGCAGATGGCCCTCAGTCTGACTGTGTTATTCCTCAAAAGGATATGAAAGACAAAAGTTTCCTGTTTTCAGAAGCAAGTCATACTTGAAAAGTTAACTGAATCACAGGTCATAAACTCTTACACATTAAACCTTGGTTCTCATTTTCGCAAAAGGAAATGGACGTGCTATTTTACTTTCTCCCTTTTTGGAAATACGTTTGTTCTCATAATAACTCTTTTTTTTTTTTTTTTTTTTCCTCTATACAGTAGGCTACCAGCTTCTGGCACTCTCTCATTCATGTTAGGTTTTTGTTAGTAGTCCATTTCTAATTCTGAAGAACAAACAAATTATAATACTTAATTTTCACTCTAACTGAAGTTCAGAATCCTCTTAAATGTGGAGTTGTCTTAAACATGGAGTTTCCTAGTTCCTTTCATTCTCAATTTCAGTTTGAATGAAAGGCAGAATTCCCATAAATATGGTGTTTTCATACCTCTTTTACACTTCGGGCTATGATATTGTACGGCATTAATGGTTATTGCCCAGCTGACAAACTTGACTTTAATCTCCTTATCTTTTCCTCTGGTTTTCAAAAAGGACCTGATGAGTGATTTTTTTTCTTTTCTCTCAAAAGGACAGGATTTGGAAGCAAAGAAACAAACGCACACTAGATCTAAAATTTTGAATCTGATCATTCTCCTTTGGGCAAAGGAAAATGAGAAGTTTGTGCTTCATCTACGTTGCTCTATCACTGATTAAACTGCTTAAAAGGGTTAAAGCTACAGATCCCACATTTTTACCTTGGGTCAGCTGTTCACACAATATAAAACTGTTATGCTTTTTGAATCCATTTGGTTTTTCTTTTAGCCTCCAGTAAGCATATAGGAAAAACTCATAGTAGACCATCATAGCTACACTTTTTTTTTTTTTTTTTCCAATAAAAAGTAGCAATTAGAGCACAGCAGGATTTAGTATAAAGTTTTGTCACAATACAATTTGAACTGGAACATTAAGAAATATGTCTTTTTTGAGGCTATGTGTATCCATGATTGAGGCTGTTTTCTATATATCAGATATTAGGTATCAATTATGCAACAATATTTGTATTTGCCTATTAAGTAGGGTGGTGGGTTTTTTTTCCTTTTTTTTTATGTTGGCACTTGATAATGTATGTTACTTAATGGTCTAAAGTATTGAACATTTCACTGCAGACGCTAGTTTACAGACAAACTGGTTACATGAAACTGTGCTATGATGTAGCAAGAAATAACTGCATTTCAAGCTAAGCATTTTTCACCGACGCTCAGGTGGATTAACTGTCCACCTTAGTGAGTGTTTCCATTTAAAGATCATCAGAGGGGATACTGGAGGTCTTACCTACAGCCTCACCAGTAATTGTGTTAGAGTGTGAGGCTGCTTGCAGTGGTGCAGTTTTCAGTCTTTATTGTTAAGGATTCTTAAGACATGTTTACAATACTCTCATGTGAGAAGGAGAACTAATTTGAATTGTTCACAATATTTAACATACAGAAAAGATTGTCTACCTGCAGCTGTTCTCTGAGATGTGTTTTTATTTGTCTGCACTCATTCCTGTTCTCCTCTCTCTTTTTATCATTACAAAACTTTGGACTTCAGTGGTTGAGAAGTAGAAGTGTATTATTCCCTTTTCTTATTCATTGAAGACTAAGGCAAAACATGCTGCTAAGATAGAAAATTCTTTAAATGGCAGCATTTAAATAAGTGCGTTACAAAGTGTGAAGATGACAATGTAAGTGAAGAATAGTTAGGGTTAAATAACTTCTCCCTGTTGTTGTGTGATAGATGATATTCTGTTTTTATGTATTGCTGTGCTTACAAATTACATGTACTCGTAAATAGTTCTTGGGACTTGAGTACACGTCTGGGAAAGTTTTAAGACTTCTGTGGGATTATTGTCCTATGTATTACTTATAGTATTTAGCCACTATTATTCCCATATGTAAAATTTATTCAAACTCTGATAGTACTAATATATGCATGTGGAAATTTTGTCAGATTTTGTGAAGCAGGCAAATTTCCCTGTAAGCTGAGACCTATTTGTTCTCATTTGTTTGCTCTAGGTTACAAATCAAATGGTCACGACATGTAGAGCATATATTACAGATGGTGGCTTTTCTCGTGTATGGGAGCAGGAGATACCAATAGTCATTGGAAAAATTAAGGTTTGTGTTTCAGTATTTTTGTTATTTACCTGTTAAACCTTTTGATTACCTATTGGTACGCACAAGGAAGTGTGTGCTTTCTTGAACTTGTGCATTTCAGTATGTATCAAGTATTTCACACCTCTTTGCTAATTTATTTCATGCTTCTTTAAGAATTTTCCCATTTCTTATCCCACTGACATTTGTTGAAATTAGAATGGCTTCGTTTTCATCAGTGTGGTCTGTCACTGATCTTGGAACTAGCATCTTCACCATAATTTGCAAACAAGGAATTTCGTTATCTTGCATAACCCAACTTCTTCCACCTTGAGGATCTCTGATACGGTACCATTTTCCTTTACCGTAGGAATCTGGTATTTGAATAGACATCTCTATGTTTTTTACAGTAACTCCTTCCAATAACAGACTTACTTGTCCATGAAGGTTCAGCAGTAAGAGTCGTCCTCTTTACCAGGTGATGGTAATATGTGAAGAACAAATTAAGCACATGGAATGTGCCATGACAAAATACCTCTAGCTGTGGGGTTACTGGTTGCCAATACTGACTCCGTTTGTACCTTCTCCTTTAGAGGACCTCAGCTACTGACTTCCTACCTTACACAGAAAAGCATATGTATTGGGTTTACATGGCATGGTTTTGGTAGTGGTGGGGAGATGAATGGGTGGCCTCTGTGAGAAGAGACCAGAAGCTGTCCTCTACTGGATAGAACAAGTTCCAGATGGATCAAAAAGGGACCTACTACTGGCCAAAGCTGAGCCAATAAGTGATACTGGTTGCACCTCTGTGATAACATATTTAAGAAAGGATTGATGACGTGTGGCAGCTGTGTGAGGCAGAGGAGGAAGAAACTGAGTGAAAAAACTCTATGGACACCAAGGTCAGTGAAGAAGGAGGGAGAGGAGGTGTTCCAGGTACCAGAGGAGAGATTTCCCCGCAGTTCATGAAGAAGACTATGGTGATGCAGATTGTTCCCTGCAGTCCATGGAAGATCAAAGCGGGGCAGATACAGTGCAGATATCCGTACTACAAGACCATGGAGGAGCCCATGTGGGAGCAGGCTCCTGGCAGGAACTGCTGGCCATGGGAGAAGCATGCTGGCACAGTCTGTCCCTGAAGGACTGCACCCAGTGGAATTCACCCATGCTGGAGCAGTTCTTGAACTGCAGCCAGTGGGAGGCTCACCTCTGTGCAGTTTGTGAAGGACTGTTTTCACATGTGAGAGACCCCAAGATGGAGCGGGGGAAGAGCATGAAGATGAAGACATGGCAGAGACAAAGTGTTATGACTGTCTTTCACTGGACAGTATGTTGTATGTCAATATGCTGCAAGTGTTTGCTATGAATATTAAAAGAAAAAACTTTGTAAATAAGCCATTACTGCCTGTTGACTGAAGCTAGATTCCATGATAATCACCCACGAAAGGTGGATTTGGATTCCCTAATCTCTTACACATGAGCATACCATAATGAGTATGATATTTATTTCTTCACTTTTTAGGAGTGTATGTTCCTATTGAAAGAATATCAGAAATGCTTTCATGAAACTAAGCAGGAGATTTTGGAAACTCTAGGAGAAAAATCATTTGAAGTATCAGAAATGTACATTTTTGGAAAGTCTGAAGCTTTTTGTAGGAGATTAGAAAAAGTGAGTATACTGTATGCTGTTAATATCAGTGGAGAAAAATTTTTCCTCCAAAGAGCATTTCACAAGGTGGACTCAACTATATGTGCTTTTAATCTGTGAAAGAGCTTTTTACTTTTTATTGAGAGCAACTATGCACTTCCATGGAGTAAGTCATGGCAACATTTTAGGCAATTATCTTGCAATGTCCTATTGAATTTGCCAGTTTATCTCTGTTAATCAGGTGAATTCTCTCCATACTAATCTAGATGTACATTATGATTATCAAAAGTTTAAAATTATTTGAAAAATATCACACCTTATCTTATTTGAATCATAACCTAAGCCATTAAAAACTCCTGTCACTGCTGAACACAATTCCACAGATGATTCTGCTGCTTGCTGTGGTCTTAACATTTAGCTAGCTAAATTAGCTGAAAGAATTTTAAACTAGCATTCATAGAGTTTGCACAGAGAAAAATATAGGTGCTCCTAGGTGCAGAATAAAGTCAGACAAGGGATAAGAGATAATTGGGCACTCATCACAAAGTAGGAATTCTGTGATTCTTTGATGTTTTCCTTATCATGTGATGTATACATGCTAATCAATATGATTGTGGGTAGTTATTTTGTTGTTGTTGGTTTTGTTTTTTAATTCAGTGAAATCTTAGGTCATTTGTATATGTATGTCATGTTTGAACTATTTTTCCATATTACCTTATTCAACATAACAGTCAAATACGAAAAAGAAATCCTTTCCCATCAAGAAAAATGAAGATGGCTTTACATTGTATTTTGTTGAGAACTGATGTTGAAAAGTGAGCTAGCTATGCTTTGTTGAAGATACTTGACTTAAAAACTTGGAAGCAACACTTTTCTGAAAACAGTAGTTAAATTGATGGGACTGGGTGTTGATTTTATTAACTTAAATTATTTATTAACTTAAGTTATTTATTAACTAAACCCCTTGCTTTAGTTAATACAGGAAGTAACAAATTATTTTTTATGAGCATGAACATAACTTCTATGTTTTAGATTACAGAGATGATAACTGTAGTGCAAACTTTTGGTGCACTGAGTATGTCTACTATTGAAGGGATAGATATTATGGCAATAAAATTCAAAAATATCTACCAAAACGTTCAAAAGAAACAATATGACATCCTTGATCCACGAAAAACAGATTTTGATGTAGATTTTGTGGACTTCATGGCAAAAGTTGAAGCTTTACAGGTATGTTGCATACTTTATTGCTGCATGTAACTCACTTGAGGAATGATCTCATCATTACTTACTGTGTATCTCCCTGAATATCAGTGAAATTTTGGACTGTGAAGAGAGCACATCATTATTTTTGTGCTTTCAAAAGTTATTATAATGATTTTTTTACTTAACTCTTAAACTGTTTGGCCTTGAGCTTTTTTAAAGATCCCTGTGTTCTGGAACATATATTTTTCCAATAACATTGAAATAATTCCCCACTTTCCTATCATTATACATACATAGTTCCCAAATTTACATATGTGCCTTAATTTAGCGGGCATTTATGTCTAGTCATGGCCCTGTCTGGGAAGAGAAGCAGTAAGTCCCACTGTGTTCCAGAGACCAAGTGGAAAAATTGGAATTCTTAATTCATAAAACATCTCAAGAGGATATATGTCTTCACAGCAAGTGGAACAGAAATAGTCAGTAGTTTTCTGGAGTTGTCTGTCCACTCCTTCTCCCAAAGGAAGCTGTAAGGTACATTCTACAGTCCTTACTGAGATTCTGTCATTTTGCAGCCAAAATGACAAAAATTCTGAGATCTGAGAGAATGATCTAGATGGAGGTAACTTATTAGGCTGGAGACACATGGTTAGATTTCACATGAACAAAGCTGCTGTTTTTAATACATTGTTTTTGCTAAATTTTCATTGTTCTTTGCTAAAATTGGCAATTTAAGAGACTGCTTGACTGACACTAGCTATTTACTATATTAAGCATAGACGAGTGAAGGTTACTGTTTTTTGTTTTAAGCAGTAATATTTTTTAATAGCACTATGTTAAGAAATTATCAATGTAAAAATCTTAAAATATGACTAGAAAAGCTATACTAAATGACATATCTTTTAGGTACAGATACAGACATTTATGCGTACATGTTTTGGGAGAATTTTGTCTTCACAGCATGCACTCCAGTTACTTCAAAGGTATTGGCAATTAAGCTTTAAAATACTTTAAAACAACTTGAAATTACTGATTAGCACTATTTAAATAACATGTCTAATTTTAGAAAAAAGGGTCTAATAGGATTGTTTTCACTATTGGTGTTATGAATGATGATCTTTTAGCTTTCTAATACAAATCAATATACTCTTCTGTTTCTTTATTTTATTGTGGTTTATTTTGTATATACCAAAAGTTACTAAAACAAAACAAAGAAAAATATAAATAAATGAAGCCAGGGCATAACTTTTCAACTTGCTCAAAATAAACAACAACAAAAATATAAAGCAGATTGAGAAGCATTTCCTAGATTTGTGCTGCTTTCATTTTATATAGTTTATATACCCAAAATGGAAGGGAGAAGAAGAAACGTGTTTTGGAAATGTCATTATAGGTACTCATTTTTAATACAGGTTTCAAAATCTGAAAATGCCATGCCTTCAAGAAGAAATAGTACATACAGTTTCTTGTATTCTTCAGCATTATGTAGCAGAAATTGAAGCTACTAAAAAGGTATTTTATTTCTTTGCAGTAAATTCAAAATATTTTAAAATAAGAAATATTTTAATATGCATAATTTGTATTTATTGTGCTTATTTCACAAACTGATTGTAAATGCTTAAGTTATACTTATGCTTTCCTGTTACAGGGAACACACCTGACTGTGTAGGCAAATGATATACATGCTCTTCCAGGCAAATCTGTTATAACACAGATTTTAATTTTAAAGCAATATCTTTGCTGTTATGACTTCAGCAAGTGAATAATATGTTCTCTACACAAGTGTACATCACTTTTATATAGTTTTTGTTTTGTTATTGTATGAGGCCTCTGCAGTTAATTAGCCATTTACAGATGGCTATTATCGAAAGCTGCAACAGTATGAAATAGGCACAGAATTTCAGTAGATTGCATTTTTGTTCATTATAATGTAATTTTGTATGGTTTGTGTAGTGTACGGTGACTGTGGTGTAAATGCAAATTAACTTCTGGGCACTGTTCACATCATCTGACTTTTAAATGTTTGGAGAGGAATTCATGTAACGTGATTTTATATGTCCGCAAAGTAAACACCTGTGACTGAACTTGACATCCATACTCCCTTTCTACTCAAGAACAAAGTTCCTTCTGCAGTCAATTCATCTGATCTATTTCTTATGCTAACTTGGAGACTAAAATAATTCACTTGAAATGGCCATTTTTCTTCAGTGAGAATAAAGGAAATCTAGAAAACCAGACTAATTTAAATATTTTTTTGAGATGTTTAACATTGGTCAGACTACTGACACGCGTTTACATGAGGTGACAAGTCTCTGTAAACTCTGTGCTTGATAGAAGATAATAGATTCCTCCAGACAGTGACTTAAAAATGTAGCCTAACATAGCTGCTCTGAACCACTTTTGACAGTGTACTTTTCCTATCTACTAACTGTATACAACACCTCCAGAACATCCAACTGATGTCTTAGTTTGATGAAGATATTTTCAGCAGCACTGACTGTTTAAGAAATCACTGCCTCCACCACTGGTTGCTTTTTTCCATCAAAAAAAAAAAAGGGGGGGGGGGGGGACGGGGGGGTTATTTTTTCTAAGGGCTTTTCATCCAGATCAGTTCTTCTGTTAAGTTCGCCATGAAGCTACTTGCATATTTTCCTCGGCAGCATGCAGGAGACAGTATTAGGCATTCAGGGTAAGAAGTGGTGTCAGGAAGTGAAGAGAGCAGTGGTTGCTTAATCAGTATGTCTGTATAATCGCTGCATCAGTTTGGGTGCCTAAATTTAAGTGGGTATAAATATTCCTCTTTTATCTGTTGAAGAAGCTGTCACCAATAAACTGGCTAAATATAACAATTTATTGGATATTATTGGATTACTTTTTATCTTTTCTAAACAATTTTTAATAGAAATAACTTGCTTGAGGTGTACAAATAATTTGCCAATGCAAATTTAATATGTGATTCCAGGGCAAATTTTGCTTGACTGCAGTGCAGCCATTCAGTGAGCAGAGCCTCCTTTTTTTTAAGGTTGTGCACAGATAACAGCATGGATTGTGTACCAAGAAGTCTCTACATGCAGGTCAATGAGAAGTTAGTAGAAAATAGCAAATGTTAGCTGTTAGTCAGATGCATACATCTGAAAAGTATCTTGACATTTTTACTCATGTAAAATCTCTGTTAACAATACAGTTTAGGCCATTCCTGTGGGCAATTCCCAAGGAGGAAAAGTGCCAGCAAGGCTTCTCAGAGTTCTTTTCTTTCAGAGAAGGTGGCTCTGCAGCTTTGCTATATCAGGCTTGGCCTTGAACACTGGTTGCTCAGCTCTTAGGTTTGCAAATCATTTAGGTGTACTCAGGGCTCTGTCATAAGTAACCTGAGCTAAGAAACAGCATAGAAAGAAGACAGGAGACAATCGTAATAATGATATCTATGAGTTCGTCTCCAAAGAGAATCATGTTGTCAACTATTAATTTTTTCTCTGTGGACTGTTGTGTCACTCCATACAAATTTAATCTGGGGAGAATTAGAAATTGTGATTTCTTCTGGAAGAAAAAACAGTTTAACGTTTTAACAGTTTCTTTTCTTTAATTCATGTGTTTAGTGATATTGTTCTTATTGCAGCTTTACCAAATTCAGAAGGATGACCCTCCTCTTGCTCGAAACATGCCACCTGTTGCAGGAAAGATACTGTGGGTGAGACAGCTCTTTAGGAGGATAAATGAACCAATCGACTATTTCCATGTAAGTTGATGTGAAGAAAAATTAAGTATTGTTTGTAACCATGACCTTACTTCAGTGGAGTGACCATACTGTTCCTGGTTATGGTGTAGTCAGTTCTCATGTGCTGGGCTCTCTGTATGTGAATTGCTATTTAAAACGCATATGCTCCACAATAACCACTATTGTGCATCCAAGATGTAGTGTTTCTTTGACTTATTTCTGAACTAGCACACCAAGCTGGAAATATGCATTGACTTGATCTGTTTTCACACCACCCGAAGAAATGTCTCACCATTCCAGCCATTTGTGGCTTTCTGCTTCTGTTCATAATGGAGCAGACTAAGGCCTGTAAATAAGACTTACTTGTGTTCTGTATTTTAACTGAATACCCACCCTTCTGTTCCTCTAGACATATAGGATTCTCTATGGAGAATCATCTCTATTTACTAAGCAGAACTAAATCATTAGGAATAGTTTAAGGCATGAATGTGCACTACCTGACATCTGGAATTTTTAGGTGTATATATTCTACTACCTAAATCTGCTCCAAAGAAAATAGACATAAGTATTGGTACCAATTACAGAAGATTTATTTATTTTTCTTTCAAAAGTAGACTTTTTTTTTTCTTTCAAAATGAGATTTTTAGTTACTATTCATTTTTGATTTGAACTGAGCATCCATTTCACTGGTAATTACATGTGTGTAACATAGTATAATAAAGTAATTGTGTTATATATTTACTATTAATTACTCTACAAGTTCCTATTGACTTTACTGTCCTATAAACTTCATTAATAAATAACATTTTAAATAATTCTGTAACTGTAATTTGCAATAACTTAAATAATGTATAGTCAGTAGCTAAATTGAGGAAAACCCCAAATAGAATGTATTTCTTTTGATTTGGTATTAGTTGGAATGTTCTGTGTTTTAATAGAAAAATTCAAACATCTTGACAAGTCCAGAAGGTAAAGCAGTTGTTCGATTATACAACAGAATTGCTTATGTATTGGTGGAATTTGAGGTAGTCTATCATAACGTGTGGATGAAGGAAATGAAAAAATTACAATATCGTAAGTAATTGAATATGTAATTGTCTTCTAATTGTTACTGAATGTTAAGATGATGCAAATCAGGTAATTTTTTAGCCTTATTTATCCTTAAAATGTACACATTAGATTAGGTTATGTTCTAATAAGCAGCCCCAATAATGCAAATCTGTGTCCCTGTGTGTCCTTGAAACTTGGTTTTGATGCAGAGGATTGAAGTTTTGGTACCTTGTTTGACAGATAACTGGAAGAAATATACTGAAACAATTTTAAGGCCCACAGTAGTTCATTTTGAGTAATTCATATATACCATTTAAGAATTTTCTGTTTTCTTTTCGCTGTAACAATTTATATAGTTGGAGTATCACAATCCCTTTCAGGACAAGTATTACTTTATAGCTAGAAAAAAAAAAAAAAGTTAACCAAGTTCTAGCATTTTAAGATTAAATGGGAGATGAAGATGATTTTTTTAAAATAGATTTTTCAAGTAAATTGTAGACACTTTTTAGCTTTAAATCTGCAAGTAGATCCATAAGAACAAAATCATAACGGTGTCATCACAGAGTCAACAAACGTTTTAGTTTAGTGTTTATGCTTTTAATTTAGTTTGGTAGTTTTGAAATATCACTACGCATTCATCCTCGTACAAATTCCTGTAAGATACTGAGCAGCTCTTATATGTTTTATGTTTCTGTGTTCTTAGAAAATGATGTTGATGATTTTGTAACTCAATCTAAAAATATATATATACCAAAAATAATACTGGAACCAAGGCTTGTTTGGCTTAGGAAGAGAGAGGTTATATGGCAGAAAAAAAAAAAAAAAAACATAGTGAAAATCAGTTGTATATTTTCTTTAACTGAGAACAGTATAAAACAATTTTGCAAGTAACCAAAAATTTAATCACTATATAATAATGTTAGAAATCTGTGTTCCATTATAAGTTATATAGCCAAAACAATCATTGTTTTAGTCACTGACATTGTCTTAGTCACTGACACTGTCTTTAGTCACTGACATTGTCTTAGTCACTGACATAAAATGTCTTTACAGCCTTACAAGCTACAGTACTTGTGCGTCATCCTAAAACTGGGAAGTTCCTGGTTAATTTTGATCCTCAAATTCCAGAGATTGTCCGAGAGACCAAATGTATGATAAAGCTGGGCTTGGAAGTACCAGAGCAAGCCAAAAAGATAGTAAAAGTAGAAAATAACTTGAAGTCAAACAAGTTGCGTTTAGAGGTAAATTTAAAAAATATCTTGATTACTTCGGGAGAAAAAAAGATGGTTTTTGTAAGGTTAATCTTATTGATCCTTGTTCTCCTTTAAATTTTACTTTTATCAATTATGTGGGTAGATTAAGATGAATCAGATGAATAATTGTACCTTTTCCTTAGATCATCGCCAGTGTTTGGGAATATGTAGATTTACACAAGAATTTAGCAGCTGATGCATCCTCAAGTAAGAGATGTGAAATATTTGTTTAAGGAAAAAAAAAAATTGTTAGCCAAGGTGAATGTTAAAGTTGGGTATAAGGTAGTTTAAGGTAAGTTTGTGGAATGGACAGGTGGACATAGAGAATCTCATTTAAAAAACCTGTAGTAACTGCAGTGTGTGCTGTTCTACACTTAAAGTAGAAGCATTTATATTGCTCATACTTGGTGGTGTGTTAAATGTATTCTGGTACTAAAACAATTAAAGCCATCCAAAATACATTCACTCTTTGAAAATCAGCAAAGAACAATTTTACACTGCTTCTGAGAAGTAAAGATTAGAAATTCCTTATTTGGAAGATATGGTGAGCCACAAAAACATCAAGAACTTCACAGACTGTGCCAGAGAAGTCAGATTTCTGCTATCTGTTGTAGCATTTGCCACAGATTTTTTGAGAAGCTTGTATTTTAGGGATTAGGTATACTGTGTAAAATTTTGAGTGGATTCTCTCTGTTTTTTTTTTTTTTTTTTTTGTTTGTTTGTTTGTTTTTGTATGTGTATGTATGTGTATGTATGTAAGACAAAAGGCAAGAGGATATTTTGAAACTGAATTTATATATGACTTGAATTATCTAAAGCATTAAATAGTTTCAAGAGGGTATCTTAAGTTATGATCACTGTAGCCCAAGCTGACTTGAGTTCTAGACAAAGACCATACTTTGTTGCCTGATGACTGGGAATGTGCTGTATGAAGGCTGCTTTTATTCTTAGTGGGTAGCATAATACAGTTCTATTACCTTCCAGAAATGGTGTTCATAGGTATATGATATCAGGGTAAAATACTACACCTTTTTCAAAAGTAGTCCTGTACTGTGTTCTTTGTATTATTATTTTTTTTTTTTTGTGATAACATTTTTATATAACAGTATGTTTGCATCAGTAAAGAAAGCATGTAAGATACTCTTCTTGATACTACCCCTTCCTATTAATTAACAGGGTCTTCTTCAATGCTATGAAGATTTGTGTCAAGAAACACGATCCATTTTTGTAAATCTAATGACACCGAAAATGCAGAAGGTTGGTATTGCTAAATGCACTTCAGTACACTTCAGAAGAAGTGTGAGTAATTTAATAATAGTTTATAACTTTTAAACACTTAATGAATCTGCATGTTGTGGACTTAATGAATTTTACTAATATCTTTAAGACCAAACATTTGCTCTTTGTATCCCACATATAATGCTCAAATAATGTGTATTAGAGTAGAATAATCTTAATGCCTTTGAGATATAAACCCAGTGGAACACAGAATATGAACTTTGTGGGTGTATTTATCCACACAATTCTTTATCTTTGACATGGTAGTAAATTATCACTTAACTCAGTTTATAGGTTTTCACAGAAAATTACATATTTCATTTAGCTCAAATACTAAAAGATACTATCCAGAAGAGCAGGAAGAAGAAGATCTTTGCTGAGCATGTATACTTTACAGTTAGGGATGAAGGCTGTAGTATGCCCTGCCCCTTCTCTTCCCATATTGCATAAATTTCCTTGACATTTTTCTTGAACATTATTAAACTTCCTTACAAAACTTATACAACTCTTTCTTTCAGTGATTCTAATAATAATGGTATTTGTTTTAAATTACATTTCTACTTTTTTTTTTTTTCTTTTTAATCTATGAAATAAATATTTTTATGCTTAGATGGAAGCTGTGTTGAGGCAAGGACTTACCATGTTGACTTGGTCATCTGTGACACTGGACAGTTTCTTTCAAGAATCTGATGAAGTTCTAAATATGTTTAAACAGTTTTTGAAAAAGGTATACTTTTGATAACTACCTAAATTAAATGCTAGTTTAAAACAATTGCTCCAAGTACACTGCTCTTCATATTGCAAATCAGTCCGGGTTTACCTCTTGAAATATGTAAAATGTTGTTTGCTTTTTAAAGTATCAGTGGGCTGTTTTTGTTGCCTTTTTTTTCTTTTTTTAGAACGATGCACTCAGTGATTCTCTCCGATGATTACCCTCATATGTTTGATCTTTGCTTCTGTTCTTGCAGTACAATATATTTCCACCTGTTGTCCTCTTGTTCTGTGACTATCACTCTGATTTTCAACTTCTGCTTCTTTCTTGAGCAGTTGGCCACGAGTGCAGTTGCACAGAAGATACCTCCATGCAAAGGTTATCCACTGGAGCAATTTTTAATGTTAACTGTATTCATAGCAGAAATGCAGTGAAATTGTCTTCTCCTTGTACAGTCCACAAAATGGTGAAGGGAAGCATGCTTTTTCCCTCAAATTCCTCTGTATGCTGACTGAGCCTGTGCTTTTTTCCTGTGTTAGTGATTAACTCAATTTGAGTTCTGCTGATTACATTAATGTGCTTGCAGAACTGTATTGATGGTTTTCAAGCTGCTACTTCTCTGTGATATTCAGATTGTATTTCTTGTCTGATTATTGAACTGTATGGCTATGATCTTGATATTATAAGCTGTGTTTTCTGTGGTAGAAAATTTCTGGTGTGTGTATCTGATTCTCTTTCTGTATGACAGAAAAACAATTGAAATCTAGTGCTTGGTTTACTAAAGCTGGAAAAAAAGATTGATTGTGTAAGAAATAAATGATTGTGAGCCTGAATATATCTGAAATAACTAGGTATTTTGTAGATATTCTCTATTTTCCTTAAATATGTAGGTTGTATATATTTCACATTTTTTAGCTATCCCATATCAAAACAAAAATATGTAGACTTGGTTAGAACCTTGGTTGCTGTGGATGGAGTATTGCAAACAAATAGAGGAACTGTGTTATGAAACGTGTTATGAAACAAAGGCTTGGGTGATATGCTGAAAAACAAGAGGATATTACAGATGTGAAATCTTTCAGGTAAAAAGTTAAAAATTGGACAGAAATCAATTTTATTTGAAATCTTCCATGACAACTGAATGCTAAAAATGCTGTAAGTTGGAATCAAAAGCCTAGTGAAAAGCTATGTGGACTACAAGCAGGAGAAGCTTGTGGCCCCCTTGTCTTAAAACTAGAATCATGGCCACAAGATCGTGAACAAGAAGCTAGTTGTCCTATATTAGCATAGCTTGTTTTACTACTCTTGATCTAGATCAGTGTAGCCTGTATAATTCCCATAGTCTGGGATCTAACTTACTGCTACTGCCTGTCTGCCTAAAACTGTTGTTAGAATAACAAGGATGCTTCAGGAATCTTTCCTTTATCATGGCCACAAATTCTTCTGTAAGTCAAGCACAGGTAACATCACGGAGCAAAAGCTCTCTCCTATTCCAGAAATTTCTGAACTTTAAGGACAGACAAAAAAAATTAAAGAAGCTACTTTAAAGTCTCAGGGCCACTTTCTGATGACGTTCTTAGGGCACAGGAGGTAGTTCTTTGCGTATTTGTTTATTAATATACTCTCCAAAATTGACTAGCTCAAAGAGCTGTCAATGGAAACTCATGCAGAAATAAAATCATTGCTTATCCTGTCTGAAGACAAATTTCAAAATATGATGCTGATACCTAGAATTCTGTGAACAAACAGGTGGAAGCACACTTTTCTCTAAAGATAACGCTTGCTCCAGGATTCATTTGTCTGATTCCCAATATGGAACCAGCAGATCTTCTGAATTACAAGATTTTGTTTTTAATGAACTGTCTAAATGAAACTGTACACAGTAATAATCCTTTTAGAACTGTTATCAAACTGTGTAGGATTTAAATACATACACTCCTAGCAACCTAGTTTTGTTTTCTATGGCAATAGTAAACATATTATTTCCAGACTTATCTATCTATTCTTTCCTTGTTCATATTTCAGATTGTCTGCAGTGAACATGTTAACAAAGGCTGAACTTTTTTGTTGGGTACTCATCTCCCTAAATTCTATCTGTACATAATAGAGGATAATTCACAGTAAAGACTGTATTTAGTGACTGCAAATATCACCTAAATTACCATAATTCAAGCCATTGTTTTGCTTCCTTTTTTCTCTGCTTCTGTCATCTTAGGGTCTTGTGCACTGATCCTTTTACCTCCATTTTTTTGTTGTTGCTTGTTTGCTTTTCTGTTATGATTCACTTTCTCAGAGGATTTTCTACATTATAAGGCTTTTACATTTTCACTCGGTAGAGACCTTTTTTTTTTTTCTTTTTTTTTTTTTTTCATCTCCGCAAAACATTGTATATCTGTTAGAAGTCTCCAAAAGAATAGATTATGCTTTACACAAATATATGGAGTTAATATGATTTTCTCCTTCTAGGTAAATGATTTAAGTGAAGTCCGAATTGATTTAATATTAAATGAAATATCAAATACTCTCTTAATTGCCTTACCAGTAGATGGTCCTATGAAAGTAGAAGATATGTTGACACGCAATGAGGTATGTGCTGCTTTAGACCCTTGAGCTAGAATTCTTGAGTGTGTTACAATCAATCTCTCAGTAAATTAATATAAATCTAGAAAATAATTCTTCTCACTGCAGGAATACCAAAATTATTGGTTTTGCTTAACATATTTTGGTTAAAATATTTTGTGTCTTTATATTGGTACTTAGGCATTTGAAGTACTTAAATGGTTGTATTTCAAACATATATCTATTTATTTAGCTGCTTTATAATTATATTAGATTTTTTGTATGAAGATACTTGGACATATACAGCCTTTTTTTTCTTTCTTTTTTAAAAAAACCTTTTGAAAGAAGGTAAAAAAATACCTTCCAAAAAGTATATATGAGAATTTGAAAGGTTCTTTGATTTCAAATAGACTAAATGCATTATTTGCTTTATTATTTTATTATTTTTTATAACTGAGTTCAAGTAAATACATTCATTAAGGGTAGTTGAAAGACTTTGTTTGGATAACTTCAGATTCAGATTATTACCTCCCTTTAGTATTCGGTGATTCCTACTGGACTTAAAAAATTTCATTGCATTTTGCAAATGGAAAAACAAACAAACAAACATGAAAATATAATTATAATGTAATAGAAAAACTTAAAAACAGAAAAAAGAGATAGAAAATAGAAAATAGAAAAAAATATATTTTCCAAAACAGAAAAAATATTTTGATTTTGGTTTCTCAGGTTTCTTTTCAAAGAAAACTCTTTCCTTCAAATAGTCTCCATCTGAAGGAAGGTATTCATGTAAATTATTTGGTTCTCCATGAAAGGGCAAGGGGATAAGATAGCTAGTGGTACTTATGATTCTTTGTTATTTTTACTTAACAGACTTACACTAAAGAATGTGCTGAATTACTGAATCACAAAAGTATGCATATTGAAGATGCTGTTCAAGACTTAATATCTGTATTTGAAAATAATTATGAAATTAAACATTCTGAGAAAGCATCAAAAAAGCACGCATCACCAGGTAGATAATTAAAATTTAAATGGAAATTTCTGTCCCTATTTCTCTAGACTTAACTAGTACATATCAAAATTGAATTGTTTTAGCTAATTGCTTGAGCTAGCAATACTATTTTGAGTGTAAAGATGTCTGTAGCACGCTTCAAAGCAGAACATCTTTCAGTTAACAAAAATGCATTTATTATTTTTTAATTTACAGTAAAAGAAAAACATGTAGTGTTTGGAAATGAAGATGAGAGAGAAAATACTGGAGCTCTTCATGGTGATGATAGCAAAGGCAATGATAAAGAGGATGAGTTTAAAAAGGTATTTTGTGATAAGAAGGGAAACTTTTTGAGTGATCAAATTAATAAAATTAATTATCTTGAGGATAAGTTGGATATCCATGTTACAGAAAGACATTACATAGAGAATACAAAATGTCGTGTAAAAATTATCAGCATCTAAGTTCTACCACACTGCTGCCTCACTCCCCCTCAAAAGAATGGGGAGAAAATATGAAAACAATATTGAAAAAAGGCTCATGGATTGAGATAAGGACAGGGATATCACTCACCAGTTAGTGTCAGGAGCTGGCTGTTACCTAACATGGGGCAGCTGCTGGGCTGTTCTCACAGAGGCCATCCCAGCAGTCCTCCTGCTGCCAAAGCCTTGCCACATAAGCCCAATAAAACATGTTGCTGTATTTTTATATTATTCTTAATCCAGTAGAGTGAGATCTTACTGTTTGTCTGTTATTTGAGAAGGGTACATATGCACCAATATTCTTGGATAATTTGGAGTGTATGTGTGCCTGTTTTTATCTTCTGTGGACAGATGTACACCTGTTTTTCTGAATAAGCATGAGACTTAAGCAAGATCTCGGTCTTCTGTTTCTGAGAAAACATATATATTTTATATATATCTTCTCCATGCAGCTGTTACTTATTTACTCACAAGCTGTTTTCCTCCCTGTCTCCCCTTATGTTTCTCATGTAGCTTTACAGCACAAATTTCTTCAGATTATTATGCTTGACCAATACACTTTGAAATAATCTTCATGTTCCTTTCTGAATACAACACTAAATAATGTGTTTGTTGTTGTTGTTGTTGTTGTTTGCTTGTTTCTATTACAGAAATGTAAAGAGGTGGTTGCCTATTTCAGTCACCAGCTTCTAGATAGTCTCCAGAAAGCCACCCGACTGTCTTTGGATAGTCTTAAAAAAAGAATATTTGTTTCAAAGTGAGTTGCAAATGAAATATTTATTCTATAGTATTACCAAAACAGTTATGTCTGTGTTAACATAATAATGCACTTATATTCACGTGGGGTGCATGTGTCATTAGTCAAAGAGTTCCAGACCTTTTATAGCTCAAGCAGAACCAGGAGAGTGCTCGCTCTTTGTTGCAGCGATGCCTTGGGCCCACACTTTTCTTTTATTCTTTACATCTTTATGTTGTTAGTTATATTCTATGCACTTTCTTTTGTGCAGAAGATGAAAGTTTTTTTTCTACTTCTTTCCCCTCAGCCTACACCCTTTTATTTTTATTCCTACATATTTGCCTTGGGATTGCTTTCAAGATGTTAGTACAATTTATTGTCCAATGTGAATGATTAGAATTTAAGTGACCATTTTAGGTCATATGTGACAGCATGCCCATATGTTCGTTTTACTTCAGATTATTTGTGTAAACATGGCTGTTCACTCAAAATTGTTTGTCATGGGTTAAAGGTCATCCATGCATCACTATTAATTTTATCTGATAATGTCAAGATCCATACAGTTGTACCATTTTATTCTATTCATTCAATTGTATTATACTATTCAGTATAATTTCCACAGATTGTTCTCTGCTGGATGAGGCATATACTTCAGAGACATATTTTCTTCTGTATAATATATTGTTTATTTAAAAGCTAGCGTACTTAGAATCCCATTAAGAATTTATTTTAAGCAGGTAAAGTTGACAATGTTTTGCTTTTAATATATGTGGAAGCATTATGTTACTGTTTTGTTTATTTATTTATTTTCTGAGGGCATCTCATATAAAATGTTTTAAAAATGTGATCTTTGTTGGTCGTGTCCTTAACAGTTGTAATGATTAAAGATTTTTTTCCTCTATTTTTGACTACAGTAATTGCTGTTGACTACAGTATTTACATTTGTTGAACACTGCCTTTTTTGGTTGCTGTGTCATGTTGTAGCATTCAGAAAATGTATGTTGTACTTTGTCTTTAGTTTTTAGTGGACTCATTTTTATTTTGTCTATCATTTTGTACCAGTTTATCATCTTTGAAACTGTTCTGTGCAGTTGAACATTTAACTAAAATGTAATGAGGCAACTCTTAATAGGTTGTTACATGAAATGGTCAGTAAAACCTTTTTATAAGGTTTTACCTTTTTAACCTACTCATAACACTGGCAGAATTCCATCATTCTTAAATTTGGAGATTAAAATCCCAAATCAGAAGATATTCTAGATACAAAATTCTGAAATCAGTGCCTAGATCCAAAATAATCTTTGTCTGAGTGATGAAGCTCTGGTTATTAATTTAACCCTTAAAACATAAAACTTCTGGAAGCTTTGTCAAATAGCTGGTACACTGATGTGAAAATTTTTCATAAAGGTTTCTCCATAAAATATGTTTCTAAGGTAATTTGAGTGTATTTCATGGTGCAGTACCTACGATGTTTCAAAATTATTTTCAGCAAACCTACATTTGGGAGAACAATGTTTTCTGCTCAGCCAAGCAAATCTGAAGAGATTGTCGCTTTTCTAAAGGCAGAAGTACACCTTGCAATTCCTAATGTGGTAAGTTATGTGTCATACAGATACGGTAAAATACACTATATTATGATTATGTCTGCATTTGCCCAAGCAGAGATGTGGGCACTCTTCTGCTGAACCAGCACCCATTCAGAAGGAGAACAGTTGCTCAGGCCCTTCTGTGCACTGACAGTGCAGATGAAATTTGCTCACAGTACTAGTGTTCCTTGTTTTTGTCTTAGTAGTACTTGCAGAATATGGCCTTTTATTGTTTAGGTTCAGCACTCATCATCATGTTTTATCCTCCAAACTGTGCCTGAATTTTGTCTGCAAGAGTGCTATTTTTCATCACCTCAAACTATGCTAGGGAGCATAATAGCATTTATACAGTGTGGACAGCGTAGTTTGACCCTATTCTGTTAGCTTTTTGTTTTTGTTCCAGATCAAGAATCCTCTTTTTACTCTGGTAATTGATAATGAATTCTCTACCCCTTCTGGCTTGTAACAAAATCCTTACCAAATATAGAAGTTGAGGTCTTCAGGGCTACTGCATGGAGTTTCATTTATTTACTAAACACTGTGCTCTTGCTGAAGGTTGAAGTGATGCTACTTTGGGGAGAAAAAATAAAAATTTATTCAACTTGAACCTTTGGCACTTTGATCTAGATGACTGTTGCTTGTCTTCTGTCCCATGGCATGAATGCATGTATAGATAAGCACGTAGAAGGAGAAAGTATATACTTGTAAATATTCTTTGAAATGAGCTGTCCATATGTACTTTCATGACCAATCCTCTCACAGTATTTACAATCCAGAGGTTAAGAGCAACAGAGAAGAGGAACTTGGACTAACGTTTTTGATGCTTTGTGATTCTAGAATGTGGGAAATAAGGCTTGTAGTATATTTCCTAGACTGTAAAAAAGTATTTAAAAAATGTTGTTAAAAATATTTTAGGAATTGTAAAAAAAAAAACTGTAAAAAAGAACACAAAAACAGACTACTAATATTTTCATGTCAGCTTGCCTACAGTGTAAGTGTATAAATAGGTAGCAGGTCAGTACAGTATATTTCATTCCTTTAGAGGCAGTTCTGAGGCAGACAAACTCTTACAGTTTTCTCTTCTGGGGCATGTTCTACAATTCACTATGAGTAGAGTAAAACTGAGGTATTGGAAAATGACAATCACCTGCATTTGTTTCAACAATATTTCAACTATTTTGAATAGGTAATGGTTCCCAATTTAGATGATATACAGCAAGCCATCAATCGTATGATTCAACTGATTCTGGATGTAAGTCGTGGAGTTGCTCAGTGGGGACAAAGGCATTTGCAAAAATCTAATTTAAAAGCAGAACTAGACACACAGCAAGTATCTTCAGCAGGTTTTGGATTATCAGGAAAATCAACCAAAAAAGAGGAGAGTAAGTTGCACTTTTTAAAAATTTATTTTAAATTTTGGATTTTAATGAAAATGTCATATATAAATATTTATGAATATATTAAATCTGTTTCAAAGAAGCCAACTGTGGATTATTTTGAATTAATATGTTGTTCTTTTTTTTTTTTTTTTTAATTAACTGTATTTTTCAGAAATAGCTTTTCTGGTTTATGTAAGTATTAGAACCTTGAGAAACAATAAGCAAAATTTTTTTTGAAAAATGCTGAATTATGAATCCCCTACTTAATTGAGGGAAAGTAAACTTGTTAGGTCATCTTTTTACTTACTTTTTATGTTATAGTTGTAGCCATAAACAATTATGTAGACTGTCATTGAAATACTGAGATAGAAAGAGAGCTAGTATAACCATTAGATTTCAGTGACAACCTTTATTTACTGGCTGTACTGCCAGAATGAATTATAAAACAATTGAAGTGTTTGTTCATGTGAATATTCACAATGTAGATAGACCTTCAGGCATTCTAGTCAGATACTTTTTTTCCCCTAATATTATTTCTATGCAGAAATTTCTGTTTCTATGGTTAGATATCCATATGAAGCAAGCACCCACAAAAACAACCAACCAAAGAAAAACAACAGACTTTTACAGTCAGGTTCTCTTAAGTGATCTGCACTGCAGTTGCATCTTTGCTGTGATTCCTTTGGGAAATCTTTATCATCCTGGAAATTTTTTCTTTCTCTGAGTCCAGAGTTGGGATTTAAAATCATTTGAAGCACAGACATAGAAAAATGATCTCTTTAAGCAGGGTGGCAGAATACGACTAAAACTAATACTCATAAGACAGCTATAGCCATTTCCTTTGCTGTGTCAAAATACAAAGTTAGTGAGTAATATTTTTCTTCACTTTAAAACTACTCATCAGCAACACCCAGGAAAGGGAGTTGTGTGGAGAGGATACGTTATTATTTGGTCAGCTAGTTTTATGGAACAGATGGATCAATTTGAGACTCTGTTTTCAGTGACGAGATCCCTGAAAAAGTTTGCAGACCAACAAAAAATTTGGCATTGTTTTAAATCCCCCCATTAAACAGCATGGATGGCAAGAAGAGATGGCAGAAGGATTTTCCTTCTCCATTCTCTTACATATACTTCAAAATGCTCAGGCCCTTGTCATGGTAGAAGGGGCTCATTAGAACTTAGGAACAGCAATGTCTGCATTGATCCTGATTGTATCAACAGTTCATCAGAGATGAAGTAGGGACATGATAAGATTGTATTTTACTTACCTTCTGTTTGAGTATACTTGTTCTTAAAAGAGACTGGGCTCCCATTTCAAAATCAACAACATAACTGGAGCAGCAGCTACCTTTGTGTAGCTTCTGTGTTTTGTTTCAAAGTGCCTTTGAAGGCATATTTGGAAGTGAAAGGTGAAAGGTTTAGTAGAATCTCTAGTCTTCTCTCTCTCTCTCTCTCTCTCTCTCTCTCTCTTTTTTTTTTTTTTTCCCTTCATTCAGCCCTACCCTCTTCAGACAAGACTCAAAATACTTTGATAGCAACAGTTTGTGTTTTGAAGCTACATTTGTCTTACAAACTTTATTTTTGCTCTAATAAAAGATGCAACTTGGCAAAGTTCTATGTCTCTTTTGATATCACAAAAGAGACTTAATGAAGGGGCACTTAATTCAAGTATCTTAGAGTTCAAGAAACACTGTTTAAGGGGTTTATATGATTTTAAAACCTTATTATATGATTTTTTTTTAAAAAAAAAAAGCCTGAACTATTTATGAGGCCTTGTCATCTTCTAGTTGCAAGTAAACCAGAAAAAGGAAAATCAGTGAACAAAGATGGCTATTTTCTTTGCATTTGGAAATATTAATTCTAGGCTGAACTTGCCCTAACTGTATAAAGCTTACACAGAACTAGCGCTTGGTGCCTTCATGTTAAGCAGATAGACACATAAAGCAGGTTCTTCAGCCCTACTGAACAGTAACGGTGCTTAAGTTGGCCTGCACAGGTTTAAAGAACTATAATTAACCAGACTTGTAATAGTTTATTAATTTATATATGCTTTTATCTTACAGAAAGAAAGAAAGATGTTGTGATAAAAAGAAAGCTACGAAATTTTTACTCAGGTGTTGCAGAACATGAAGATATTTCTAAATTAGTTGTGCTCCTCTCTTCTTCTATGAATTATATTAGAGAAGTAGCTAGTGAAGCTCTGCAGGATTTTCAGAAATATAAGGTGCTGTGGACAGAAGATAGAGATGCCAAAGTTCAGGTGAGTTTAATGCTGATCTACAGAATTGTTTTTCATTAATCTAAAAATTTGAAATTAGAAATCATTGATGGGAAAAAAAAAGATCAAGAAAAAGAATGTAGAAAATATATTAGAAACTCAAATTTTGATTCTGTACATAGGTAGTTGTGGTGATAGTAGTAATATAATTCCTAGGCAGAAGGAATAGCATGCTACATATTTCTTATGTTGAGGGTTGGGTTTTTCAGTTTCTGTGCCTTTCTGTATCATGATAAAGTGGTCCTAGTTGTTTTTTGTTGTTTATTTTGTTTTGTTTTGTTTGTTTTTACTTTCTTTGATTTTATTTGTGGAACTCTCAATTTCAGGCCATAAGAAAGTATGCCAGTTTTTCACAGAACTTCTCACTGTCAGTGTTGATACTTGTGCATTTTTCTCTATGTAAAGTATTTAAGTTGTTATTTTGAGTTTAATACATATTTTTGTTCACTGCCTTTTCTTTAGTGAATTCTAGGAGGTAAGTTCTGCAACCTCTACCCAACAAAAAAAATCCTGTATTCCCTTTCTGGTTGTTTGAATTATTAAATCCTGGTTACTGTTAACAGGTTGTTTCCTGTAAGTTGAGTCATCAGAAGCAGTAGAAAAATGTAGCTCTTTCTAGAGAAGGAAAAAGCTTGTTTCCAGTAATTAGAAGTCTCTGGGAATTAATCTTCAGAATATTCGCACTGTTCTACAGCAGATTTTCAATTTAAAGCTTGAATTTAGAGGTTCAGTAGAAGAAAGTTGGCTACTATATATACTTCATTTAACCTTGGTTTAATTCAGTTTTCTGTTATTTTCTATTTAATGGACTACACTGTATATACATAGATCTGTGAATATCACATCACCTTGTTTGCTACAGGAGTACCAGTCTCTTTTGGGTGTCACACTGCAACTTGTGCAATGTATATGGGCTAAGAAATACACCATATTTTACTTGTAGTCTAATTAAAATTTAAGTTTAATCAAATACTGTCAGCTTGATCTAGTTAATGCTGAAGAAAAGTGTTAAAGAAGAAGCCTCAATAACAGTGCATTTCATTTTTATGCATGCATGCCCTTGTTTCCATCCCCCTTCTTCAGCACTGTGCTAACTCTCCCACTGTCAGTCTGAGTACTCTCATACAAAAGAAGAGGGAAAGAACTTTCAGCATTTATTGTTTACCCATGCAATATAGGCATGTTGAATACATATCTTGTGTTACATTTCCAAAATGCAGCTTTTCAGGATCACAAAACTTTTCTACACTTGAGTTCTTATGCTCCTGGAACTCCTTACAAAATTTGTTTTACTGCAATTGCTTCACATGTTATTCTGCTAATGGTCTACCCTAACTGTAAGTGCAGACGTATTTTTTGATCTGTTATGTCACCTGTTCTCACAAAACTGGCAGACAAACAATATGTTTTGGATGACTGTTTCTCTGTTAAATTTGATGAGATTTTTCCAACAAGATTGAGAATTACTGACAGAGAAATTCATAAATGTGAATGTCTACTCATGTGCATTTTACTAATTTAGCAAGGTCATGGAAGGCTAAATACAGGCATAATATTGATGTACATTTTCAGTAATTGCTGAATAAGTGTTGCCACCTTTTTTAATCAAAAATATGAAAAAAGGGTAATTGTTGATTTTTAACATTCATACAGCAATTTTTGGCTAGCTGCCCATCTCTTACTGAAATTAAGGAAGAAATACTTCACTATGCTATGTTTGAGCAAGAGATGGAAGATTTAAAACCCATTATTCCTCTTGGTCCAATTGAATTGCACACAGGTATGACATTTTCTTTTCTTGCTACATAGTAAGATAATGAATAAAATAATTATAGGTTACTTGCCTTATTCTCTAAAATAAAATGCTTACAAATATGAATAGTAGTTATCAAGGACAGTTCATTTTGTTTATACTGCTTTTCTATATAGTAGTGTTTGGATCCTAGGATACTTTTTATTTTTGTGCAGAATAGAAAGTTAGGCATGAAACTAATGAAAATACTACCATGACATTATGCAAGACCCTGTTTAACAAAATATAGATGTTCACAGATCAACAAACAAACAAAAACTGTTGGGTCCTTGGCGAAGATTTAAAAAGACTTCTTCAAGTTGTTTTGTTTTGTTTTGTTTTGTTTTTAGGAGAACATGATGGTCAATGAGCCAGTATGAGAAATTATATATTAAAGTTTAATAAATTCATTTAAAACTGACCCTAGCAAGAGCCAATATAGCAATTTTTTGATCCTAGTATACTTTTAATTTTTTTGCAGAATATAA
>CM021733.1:26426603-26454219 GCA_011075105.1 Heteronetta atricapilla
TATATATATATATATATATATATATATATATATATATATGTAATGTATAGTAAATTACATGGAAAATAACAATTTGGAAAATAACAATTTTAACCCCAGCTGAAGGAAATAAGTTTCATAAAATGCACATTTTAAGAAAGTTTAAGAAATCCATTGCTGCACAATCCTGTTTAGTGAAGACATTGAAAGAATAAGTATTGTAAGCATGCAAGTGCTTGTGTGTATGTTGCATATGTGCCTATAGGCACATAAATGTATATATATGCACAGTAGGGAGAGAATCACAGAATATTCAGAGTTGGAAGGGATCCACAAGGACCATTTTTAGATGATTAGCTGTGGATATTTAATGGCCTTTTGGAATCAAAATTTTAATTGCATTACTAAAGAGGAAAACATATCATCTGTAAAATTTGTAACTAGAAGTGTTATATGATGTTAGGATCTTTCAGCTTCTGTCACTGGAGTATAAGATGTTGCTTATTAAAATCCTAACTTGTTCTCCTAAGTTAAAGTGCCAACAAATGGCTTTTCTGTCTCTTGAGTGTCAGTTTGTGTTCATACATTAATTGTTCATGATCTGATTTGACATCTTACAGTTTTAGTTATAAAGCATTCCAAATCCCAGTATTGAAAACTCAAGATTTCATTTCTTCAGCTGATATTTAAGTATCACTGATCTTCATGCACTTAGTTAATATATACTAATTAAAGATAATCTCTGAGAATGTAAATCAATAATTAGGTATTTTTCTTCTTTATCATCTCTCTATGTCGTATCAGATAAACTTGCCAGTGCATCTTACAGATATAAAATAGAAAACCAGAAAAGTATTCCAGTATACTTGAAATTGTTTAAAAATGTTTAAACTAGCGTAATTGGATTGCATTTCTGGTGATGTTCTTCTGAATTGCTATAAAGAACCAGATGTGATGTGTGGATTTATATATTTATTTATTTTTAAATCAGGACCCCTGAAAAAAGCTTTATCAGTTGAAGCCAAAGCCTGGAAGATGCTCCTCTGTCATTATTTAAATGAGGAATATAAAAAGAAAATGACAGACATGATGTCATTCATAACTACATATTTAAAGAAATTGTCTCGACCTCTGCGTGACCTAGATGATGTCAGGCTGGCAATGGAAGCTTTATCTATCATACGTGATAATAAAATACAAATGGATATGACTCTGGGACCTATTGAAGTAAGATGACTTTAATTTTTTATTTTGATTAAAACAATTAGTTTTATATATGAGGAGTCATAAAACAAACTGAGAACCGAAATAAGGAGTTTATTGTTAAAGGGTCTAAGATGAAGATAGGAAACAAAGTAATATTTTTATTGCTATTTTTATTATAAACTATGAATCACTATTAGATACTTTGCTAGGTACTGTATAAATGCAGAATAAAAATAAAAAAATAGATTCTCAAATAATTTATAACTTAAATACAATATAGGAGACAGCATGAAGAATAAGCAGATGAGAGCACAAGAGAAGGGAACGGTAATCTCCTTTTTGCTGTTTGTTTTTCCATTAGCCTTATCTTTTTCCTAAATCTTCTGTATCCAAGAGAATACATCTTTATAATCTAACCTCTTTGAATATAACCAGAATGCATTCATGGAGCCGCACATCATTCATTGTATGCTGTCAGAAATTTGCAGCATTCTTCCAATTTCCCTGATTTAACTGGATAAAGAAGCTCATTAAGCTTTATATATACTTGGTATTTTTTAACATACTCATTAACAGTGAGCTTAATATAACATTTGTTTTGGACTTTCAGTGGTTGTTGATATTATTCCTAATATTAAGTTAAGAAAGTATTACTAAATGTTCTTTCTTAGGCTGAGTGTCTTCAGGCTACTTGTCAGGCAAAAGATAGGGATGCGATAATCATACACATAGATGTTTAAATAAAATAAGCAAGAGAAACTGAGTTTGGCACTGTTTATTTCTCAGATTTTACATGTGTAGGAAAAGTGATGCAAAAATTGTAAATAAGATAATAAAGGTATTTTAAATTCTGAAGGAATTAATTTTTTTACCAGTTTCTGGCAGAAGGAATAATATTTTTTACCAGTTTCTGGCATGAATATTAGTCTAAAGACTCTTTCCCAGACCCTTGCATTTTTGACATCTGACATTCTATACATTTACTCCTTTTCCTCACTAAAATAATGAGTTCCACTAATAGCAATAGGACTAGTCACGTTAGCAAGTCACTCTGTTCTTTCTTCATGAGCTTTCCTTAAATAAATAAGAGTTTAGAGCTGATAAAATCAAGATCTGAATATAAAATAGTGTCACCTGATCAGTAATTTTATAATTCAATGGTTTGTCTTGTTTCCTTAGTGAACTTAATTAGAACTTTTGGGGGTGATTAGGCATTTTATTTCTTACTAGAACATGACTGAAGGAAGGAGGGCTTAATGTAAGGAAAAGTAAGACTGAAAGGTGACCAGGCATAGACTGATTATAGTCTGAAGAATCATGCCTGACCAATTTGATAGGCTTCTACAATGTCTGTCTCAGTGGACACGGGGAAAACATTGGACATTATTTATAGTGATTGTAGTAAGGAATTTGGCACTGTCTCCCATAACATTCTTGTTGACAAACTGATGGAATGTGGGCTAGGTAAGTGGATGGTGAGTTTGACTGAAAGATGGCTGAATTGTCAGGCTCAAAGTGATCAGTGGCACAAAGTCTAGTTGGAGGCCTGTAAGTAGCAGCGTACCACATGGGCCCGCCCTAGGTCTAGTACTGTGTTAATGACCTGGGGGGTGGGACAGAGTGCACCCTCAGCAAGATTGCAGGTGACACAGAACTGGAAGAGGTGACTGATATACCACATGGTTGTGCTGTCCTTCAAAGCGACCTGGGCAGGAACCTCACTAAGCTTAAAAAGGGCAGATGCTGAGTCGTGCTCCAGGAAATGAATAGGCACCACAGGCACCAGCAAAGCCCGGGGTGACTGTCTGAAAATCAGCACTGCAGGCAAAGAATTGTGTTTCTTGATGTACACAAAGTGGCCTTGCGGCAAAGAAGGTTAAAGTATCCCAGGCAGCATTAGTTGGAAGAGTTCCAGCAGGTCAAGGGAGGTGATCCTACTCTTTTACTCTGGTGGGTGAGACACACTTGGAGTGTATCTCCATCCTTGAAGAAGAAGAAAAACCTGACTGGACACTGGACCTGGTCTTGGGCAAAATGTTCTAGGTTACCCTGCCTTGAGGTTGTAAGGGAATGGACTAGACAATCTCTAGAGTCTCCTTCTAACCTCAGTGATTCAGTCTACACCTCTCAGAAGTTGAACAAGAGAATTCCAAGTGTAGGTATCTGCATGGAATAAAAAACTGTTTATTGAAACAACATTTATGAAACAACATAAACTGCACATAATAGAAATTATGGATCAGAGAATCAGCTAACATGATCTATAGTGTTGTTTGCCTTCGTTAACAAATCTTATGTGTACCTTTTCAGAATATGCAAAATAAGAAGGCAATCCAAAAAATGTTCCCTTGGTCTAATAAGAGCATAATAAAACAGGTGTGCAAACTCTAAATTATATTATGAACCTTTCTTATTATTTATTCACACCTGTAATAGATACTTATGCAGACACTTGGTAGCTTGAAAACATATAGTAAAGACTGTATAGGTCAGATGGCAAAATATTTCCAAAATGTGTAATTTAGTGAGAGTAATTCAGAGGTGGGGAAAAAATATATCAAAATATACATTCAGGTAGTGTAATGAAGATACCGTTAACATGATAAATCTTCATATATATTTATTATTCAATTTCTTGTGTTTGTGTATCTTTCTGTTATCTCTTCCAAGAGAATTTTATTTAAATAAACATTTTTTTTGCTGTTTTGCTCTAGTTCTGATTCATTCAACATCCTTTTTTCTTTTTTTTTTTTTTTTAAAGAACAAATCAATATTTTATGCCTAAATTAAATGCGTAGATTTTCTTTGAAATGTTATTAACATATTGGATCTATGTTTTTGCAAATAAACTTAAAATGGATTATTACTAAGGTTTTCTTATTTAATCTAGGAAGCCTATGCCATTTTAAACACATTTGAAATTGAGATTACAAAAGAGGAATCAGAAGGTGTTGATTCACTCAGATATTCTTTTAATAAATTAAAGAAAAAAGCTGTAAGTATATAAAAATACATTTTAGGGTATAAATGAGTGTGGGAAAAACTGCAAATTGTATTCTGACTGTTGGTCTTAGTTGCTCACTAGTGTCTATACCTTTGATTAGGATGTTCATTGTTTAATTTTATTCTTATAGAGAAGTTTAATATTGAAATATTATTATAGCTTTTATATTTTATAAAATATTTTATATTTTGTTGCCTAAAATCAGCAAGAAAATGAGAAATGTATTCCTTCTCTTTGCTTTTTCTGCTGTCCTTCATTTCCAATTTTTGCTCCATTCTTGTCTGATCAAGATTGCTGCTCTTAGGTTACATAATTTTAATAATTGCATAGTTTCTCACCGTCCTTCCCCTTAAATGATGACTGCACACATAACTTCATTGTTTAGGACAGACATATCCCTCAAAAGTTCAATGTTTGTTGGATGTTTTCCTGAAATGGGGAAGTTTTGGTGGAAATATGGAAATATTTTATTGGAATATTTAGATCCTATTGGGCAGATTAATCACTGGCCTCAAGAGGGCATGAGTATTTTATATTTTGATTTGAGGCAGTTCTTGGTTCTCTCTCTCAAGCTTTTGAACAAAAAATAATGAAGTTTTTAAAGAAAACACTGAGCCATCCATGAGGAAGAGGACTAATAATTTGGGTTTAATTTGGGTTTTGATTTTTTTTAGAGGGAAGAGAGGAATGGAGAGAAAAATGATATTTATTGTTCTATTTTCTGTGTCGTTTTATTCCCCTCTTCCCTTTTGTTGTAAATGCATTGTAAATACTCATTTGTAAGTAGAAGGAAGAGACTGTTGTTGCTGTTCCAATTTTATCTCAAAAATTGAACATTTAGGACCATGAAAGCAAATAATACCTGTTTAGTTTCAAATCATTCATTTTTGTTCAAAACTTTAATACTTACGTATGTATGATTTTGGGTTATATAGCTCAAATATCTGTTCCTGATTTTAAAAAAATAATAATAAAAATAAAGAAAATAATACTGTATTTCATTGTTATTCTTTTTGTCAGACCAGAATTCAAGATGAGTTGGTTCAAGTTCAGCCCAAATTTAAAAGTAATTTACTGGAATCGGTTGCAGTTTTTCGGGAGGATGTATCAAACTTTGAAACATCATATGAAACGGTAACTGTAATATTAATTTTTTAGTCATCTAAAAGACGTGTACTTAGCTTTTTTTTATTTGCATCAGTTGGGTGCCTGAGTTTTTTGCTGTTGAGCTACTGAATATTTGATGTCATGGTTGTTAAGCAATTGTTATTGTAGGTCATACTTTTCAGTCTGGAGAAACAACAGTGCAAACAACTCTGAGAAGAGAGTCCCTAATGGCATGATTTTTCATGAGATCTTAGTTTAGAAATTGCGGCATATTATGACAATTTGATTGTATTTCAATGTTAAAAAAAGTGTCGCAGGACACTAACTGGAGATATATATATATATATATATTTATTATTTTTTATTTTTATTATTTCTTTCAAAAAGTAACAAAATATGAGAAATGAAGTCTAGTGCTATTCAATTTAATTAAGCTAAAGTCTTCTTAATTTTATGTGTTATCTTTTATTTGATTTATCATTGTAAATATTGCATTGCCAACACACATACCTTGATTGGATCTTGACTATCAAAAGATTATGTATTTTGTGATGAGCTACTGTAAATATACAGTGGACTCCACTCACTTTGAAAATTAATATTGAGTTTTTTGTTGTTTCTTTAAAAGGAAGGACCTATGGTTCCAAATATTCCACCTCAAGAAGCTAGTAATAGGCTACAGATCTTTCAGGTAAGAAAATCAACAGAAATAATTATTTTGAAATAATTTCAATATATAATTTATTTGATTTATTGATTTATTTTTATTAATTTATTTTCAATAATAATTTATTTGAAATAATTAAATTTAGACCCACTGTTGCTTATCAAAGTGAGTGTAGAAAAAGACACATTTACCAAAGACCACAGTCTCGGTGGGTATTTTGTTTAGTATTCAATCAGACAATATCTTTCTTAATGTGGAAGGGCTGACAAGTAACCTTGCTCCACTCTTCATGTTTCGTGAGCAGAAATTATCAACCTAAAGAAATAAGAGCAGTAAAAAAAAAAAAAAAAAAAAAAAAAATGAAAGAGGAAAGTACAACTTGATAATAGCTAAAAAGAAGCCAGGTTATATATTGGTCACATAAGCTAATCTTTTCCTCTTGTAAAGATCACATTTTCCATTAGAAACTTGCTTTCAACTCAGTGAGTTTTTTTTTGTTATGAACCTTAGTTCATGGTCCCACAATGAGCTTTATCCCATTTTTTTAAATCCTTCTTTTCTTTGAAAGTTATAACTTGAAGATTATGCCCCCACCCCAACCCACACGATTGTTTTTAGTCTCTTATATATTTATTTTGTAAAAAGTGAATTCAAAGTTCTTGAAAAGCATTGACAAAGTAACAAAATCTTAAACTTCCAGAAGCATCTAATATATACTGAAAATTGAGTGACTTTGTTTGAATTTGCCCTTCAAATACATTTGTCAGATACATTTATGCTACCAAGATAATGCTTTTGTACCCAAATCATTCTTTCACTTTCCCATGTTGATCCAATACTTTGGACAGCACTTATACTTTGTCTGAAAGTAGCTGTATTTTTGGCACTCTCTGGTGTTTTTAATTCAGGATGTATATGTTATCACGTAATACAAGTATTTACTTTTCTGTCTGCATGATAGGAATTTCACATCCTATTTTTGTAAAATGTTTATTTAAATTATTGCTTCATAAATATATTCACTAATTGAATTCAAAATATGGAATTGAATACTGCTTTATATGAAAACTATTTCAAAAATTTAGATTAAAAGTATTTTTCAGACGTTTATGCTTCTAATACAAGTGTTTTAAGACAAGCGTAGAACTATAGATTTATTATTAGATTATTTAAAATTAAATACATACTATTTTGTCTGTATGAATCTTAATGTCATTAGGCTAATTTTGACGAGCTTTGGAGAAAGTTTATCACATACTCATCTGGTGAGCAGTTGTTTGGATTGCCTGTCACAGACTATGATGTTTTGCATAAAGTCAGGTAATTGTGGAAATACAGCTGACCTAGGTGTTCATTAAGTATGTTAGAAAGGCTAAAAGTATACAAAGAGGGAATCATAGATTAATAAAATATCCTGAGTTGGAATGGACCCACAAGGATCGTGAATTCCAACTCCAGGCTCCTCACAGGACCACCCAAAAAGCTGGCCATGTTATCTGAGAGCATTGTCCAAGTGCTTCTTGAGCTCCAGCAGGCTTGGTACTGTGACCACTTCCCTGGGGAGCCTGTTCTAGATCCCAACCACCCTCTGGCAGAAGAACCTTTTCCTAACACCCTGCCTGACCCTCCCCTGCTGGAGCTCCATGCTCTTCCCTCGGGTCCTGTCACTGTCCCCAGAGAGCAGAGCTGCCTCTCTGCCCCTCTGCTCCCCATGCGAGGAAGCTGCCGGCCATCATGAGGCCTCCCCTCAGCCTCCTCTGCTCTGGGCTGAGCAAACAATGTGGCCTCAGCTGCTCCTTATGTGTCTTCACCTCCAGACCTTGTAGCCCTCCTTTGGATGCTGTCTAATAGTTTTATGTCCTTTTTGCATTGTGGCACCTAGACCTGCACACAGTACTTGAGGTGAGGCCAGAAGGTTTCCATCACCTTAAACTAAATACAAAAACAAAACAAAACAAAACAACAACAACAAAACACATCAACACAAATTTTAGAGCTCTGAATAATTTGTTTGTAAGTGCGTGTGTGTGTGTATTTATTGTGGCAACAGAACAACACCAGATTATTTTACTCTGTGTATTGTACTGTATAAAGGAGCAGGATGCCCTTTCTTCTAAATATACTCATATAAGCATATGAGTAAATACAGTTTTACGTAACAAGATACAGTACTAACAACTAGAAAAAGGCAAGGAACAACCAATGTATAACCATATTTAGCATATATTAATAGAGGTTTACAAAAGTCTAAATTTTTTGAACAGCTGTACTAATGAGCCTTTCTAGTAGTTTTTGCATCTGCATTTTAGTTCAGATTCCTAGAGTGCTTCTGAAGTAAATTGACTAATTGTCCTTGCTTGCTATTCCCTGCTTTGCACTGCAGAGTCACGTCAAGGTGCATAAACTACCACAGAATCATAAAATATCCTAATTTAGAAGAGACACCAAAAAGATAATACAGTCTGGCTCTGGATTCCACACAGGGCTGGTGAAACCACATATCTGTGGGGAATTGTTCACATGTTTTTTAAACACCAACAGGCTTTGGGCTATTATTGCTTCCCTGAGGAACCTGTTCCAGTGCTTGACCACCCACCCTGTCAGTGAAGAACCTAATCGTAATATCCAATATACTTGTCCTAATACCCAGACCTTCCCCTGACTCAGCTTTAAGCTGTGTCCTATCACTACTCACCAGAGAGAACACTCCGTCTCCAGATCTCGTTATGAGGAAGTTGTAGACAGCAGTGAAGTCACTCCTCAGTTTTCTCTAAGCTAAGCAAAGCAAGTATTCTCACCCACTCCTCATAATTCATGCCCTCTAGTCCTTTCAACATCTTTGTTGCCTGCCTTTGGACATATTCTGATAGTTTTATATTCTTATATAGTGGACCACAAAATTTCACACAGTATTTGAGGGGAGGATGCAGATGCTGAGTATTAGGGGACATCTTTTAGATGAATTGAAGTTTTATAGAAGTATACCAAAGCAAAACTTCCCCATATAAGTTTAGAGCAGATAATAGGTCCTCAGCACCATCTGCTTTTTTGTTGTTGTTTGTTTGTTTGTATTAATGACCTGTTCTTTTCTAGATTAAGAAATAAAATCTATTTGATCTCAATTTTTGGTAGTAGTATTACAGATATCATGTATTTAAGTACTGAGAGATATCCAAATAGCTGATTGAAATTATTGGTATGACTTTTTTGGTTCCAGGAAGGAGTTAAACTTGCTTCAGAAATTGTATGGATTGTATGATACTGTAATAAGCAGCATCAATGGTTATTATGAGATACTTTGGACAGATGTAGATATTGAAAAAATTAATGCTGAGCTTCTGGAATTTCAAAACAGGTGTGTTCTTAATATGAATTGTAACTTATATTACATGAATTAATATTTAGCTGACGTTAGTGAAGCTATTTGATATATTTAAATACAAAACTTCTATGAATAAGGTTTATCATAATGTGATCAGATTCTTCAAGAAAGAGTGGGATAACACTACACTTTTAGTTAACCAGTCTTTTACCTGTAGTTTTGTTAACAGAATAGTGTATGATGAGTTGAAGTGTTGATCTCCTTACCTAAACCAACCAAGGTGTTAAGCTGAAAGTTTGTTTGTAAAAGGGAAGTAAATCAACTAGGAGGATTAGCTTATTGACTTAAAGTGCTGGATACATTGATAACATTTCTGAGTCTTTTATAATATTTCATAGTGTCATAGAATATCCTGAGTTGGAATGGACCCACAAGGATCATGAATTCCAACTCCAGGCTCCACACAGGACCATCCAAAAAATCTGACCATGTGTCTGAGAGCATTGTCCAAGTGCTTCTTGAACTCCGGCAGGCTTGGTACTATGACCACTTGTCTGGGGAGCCTGTTCTAGATCCCAAGAACTTTTTCCTAATATACAACCCGACCCTCCCCTGCTGGATCTCCATGCCATTCCCTCGGGTCCTGTTATTGTCCCAGAGAGCAGAGCTCAGCACCTGACCTTCTGCTCTCCTTGTTAGGAAGCAACAGGCTGCCATGAGGCCTCCCCTCAGTCTCCTCTTCTCTAGGCTGAGCAAACCAAGTGACTTCAGCCAGTCCTCATACGTCTTGCTCTCTAGACCCTTTGCCATGTTTGTACCTTTCCTCTGAATGCTAGTAGTTTTCTGTCCTTTTTATATTGTGGCACCCAAACCTGCATGCAGTACTTGAGGTGAGGCTGCACCAGCACAGACTAGAGTGAGAAAATCATTTCCCTTCTTTCATCCTTTTTTAACACATTTCTACCATTTCAAATGCATTAACAATAGTGTCTAAATAGTATAGTTTTGAAAAAAAAAAAAAAAAAAAAAAAAAGAAAAAGCTACAAACATTGCAGTAATTTTGAAAGCTTAAAATGGCTTTGTTGATGAGACTATTAAGATGTAATTAGATTGTTTCAGAAGTATTTTCTAACCTTTTCTACAAAGTATATTTATTATTTTTGGAAGAAATAGAGTATGGAAGACTAGGAGAAGAATCAATTACAACAGAGTAACTGCATCATTGAGTCCTGTCCACCACTATCCTGCTACATAAGGCAGTCCTGTATCATGACAAGCTCTATTCTGAAACAACTCCAGCTTTCTTTGCATTTATTTCCCCGAGTCCTCTAATTGGAATAACATTCCAGAATCTGGCGTTATTAATTTCCAAAATAAAGGCATAATGAATTGATGTGCATTTGTTCTTGTGCAAATATTTGGTATTTTAAGTTATATCTATACTACGATTATAGAGTAGAGCGGACCTACTAAGATAGCTTTACATTAATCTTAAATCTAGTTCCTGAAATGCAGAGTTCCTCAAAAGCTAAGTTATGATACTCTTTGAAATTCATTGTTTAAAGTAAAGGTGTATGAAAGGCCAATTACTTTTGTAACTCCAGTGAAAAGTCTTCTGTATAAAAACCTTTTCCTTATTTACTCATGAAATTCTTTCATCCTTTGCTTTGTCAACATATCTTACCACTTAGCATTGTTTTGAAAGTTCTTTCATGCCTTATGATGACTTCAAGTAATCCAAAAATAGTACCGTAACCTTCATAAACTAGAGGGAGAGGATCTGTGCTATAAAGTGAGGATTTTTATTGCTTTTTAATGGGCATCAGGATAACATGGTAGTCTAGAAAGTGTATGTTTTTGTGAAGGTTAACTGATGTATTATATCAAATATAGCATTATAATTGGTAAGTGAAGGATTTCCATAGTTTTTTAACTACACTTTTCACAGAGTTGCAGATTGGGTTTGAGATTTGTGTTAGTCCTGAATCTCTAAGTGGGAAACATTAAATGTGAACTGATAATTTTTCAAGGAAATATGTGCCAAATGTGTTTTTTCTTGTTTTGTTTTGTTTTTCCCAATTTTGAGGTTACATATACTGTTAGAATTTCAGAGATTAAGAGCCACTCAAAGAAGCAAACTGTTGACAGACACCTAATCTACAGTATCTTGTCTTTGTGTAAAATGGCATCTTCTGATTTACAGGACTCAGTAAGGATAATAAGGCTCACAGCTTCAGAACCTGCAGCATATTATTCAAAATGTGCATCTTTGCCATATCTGATTCCTGTGCCCCAAATAACTGAACCTGATATTAACCCTTTGCTAATGAATGAAAAGAAAGGCTGCAAACAGAGCAAATGATAAAATATTAACATGCTTTGTCTGGTTTCATAAGGAGAAATGTGATCTGTGATTTCACTGTCTGCCCAAGTCTATGCTCCTGAGTTTTTATGCATTCTTGAATATTATTTTTTTCATTATATAAAAGTCAAAATCTCACCAAAGTGCAAAAATGGACACAAAATACTTAACTCCACTTGGGGAAAATCTGGAAGCTGTTCAACATTGTTTGACAGCATCCAGGCAGCTAAACAATGTGCATATACGTACTGACTGGCCAGAGAGCTTCAACATAGCTCTAAACCAGACACAGAATGCTGTATCATAACTGATTATAGAAGATTATTTACATTAGCAGATTTCTGTGGTGGGTTAACTTCTGCTTAGTTCCTAGTAGGTAAGCTCTGTGAAAGTGGGATCAAAGAGATGTTTATTCATTTAACTTGTGGTGATGGTGGTTGTTTTCTTTCCCCCATTAGAAGTATTTAGTTTTAATTTTCCTTGCTAATACTTTCAGGACCACGAACCAAAATGAGAAAAGAAAGTGGTCATATCTTTCTAATTTCCATGAATTGTCTCTGAATTGATATGATAATGTGTGTCATTGTGTTACTGGTATTGAAGTAAATACTGTATTTGTGCAAGGCTTACATATGTGAAGTTAACTAATTTGGCTTTGTTTTTTGATCAATAAAAGTTTGTGATGACAAGCAGCTAATGAACATATGTTTTATGCAAACTGCAATATTTCTATTTATTTGCAAAAAATGCATCATAAGTTAAAAATGTTAAACACTATGTTTTGTTAAGAGGGTTTCTGAGTTTTTCCTAAAAAGACTAATTTGACACAATTTTACATAGAAAATGTTGACCTCAATAGCAGCTATTTCATATTTCCTTATCTGTTTTTAGAATGTTTTTAAAATTTCCTATTTTGACAAGGACATTTACTACTGCATCATTTTAACTCAACTGCAGGTGTCGTAGGCTACCTAAAGGACTCCAAACCTGGCAAGCATTTTTAGATCTCAAGAAAAAAATCGATGATTTCAGTGAGTCTTGTCCTTTGTTGGAAATGATGACTGACAAAGCAATGAAGCAAAGACACTGGAATCGTATAGCTGAAACAACAGGACATCAATTTGATATAGAATCTGATACTTTTTGCCTTCGAAACATAATGGAAGCACCAATTCTTGAAAATAAAGATGATATTGAGGTAGGTACATACATCATTTTGTCCTCCTTCATTTTATATTATCAACAAAAATATTATAAATTATTATTTATAAAATGTTTGTCTGATTATATTTCCTACAGGAAAGTTGGGGAGGGACTCTTTTTCAGCGAGTGTAGCGATAGGACAGGCAGGGATGGTTTTAAACTGAAAATGGGTAGGTTTAGATTAGATACTGGGAAGAAGTTCTTTACTCTCAGGGTAGTGAGGCACTGGCACAGGTTGCCCAGAGAACCTGTGGATGCCCCATCCCCGGAGGTGTTCAAGGCCAGGCTGGATGGGGCTTTGGGCAATCTGGTCTGGTGGGAGGTGTCCTGGCCCATATTAGTGGGGTGGAATTAGATGGTCTTTAAGGTTTCTTCCAACCCAAACCATTCTATGATTCTATGAAATACACATGCAACTTACATCATTATATTCATACTTTGATTTATTTTTGATGTTGGACTTGATGAACTTCAGAGATCCTTTCCAAGGTAACCTAATCTGAAATTCTATGATTCAATAAACTGAAATGTGATAGGATTAAGAGTTCCTATGAAAATGAGTCTGTCATTACTCAAAAACATACTGAAATAATGATTCAGAAATCTTATTGTGCAGAAATAATAAAATCTGAAGCTGAAGAAATTGAATACTATGCAATTCCAATGCAGTATTTTTCAGTTATCTATACATTTAATTTTAGTGAGATTTCAGTAAAAATAGTACTGTGATTTATGCATTTGTGACACAGCTCTACTATCTTATAAAAATTAGTATCTTGGTTTTAAATAGACCGTTACTAGATGTATATCAGGAAGGGTTTAATTTATGAAGAACATAGATTCTTAAAAAATTATTCTTTCTTTGCAGGATATATGTATATCTGCTACAAAGGAAAAGGATATAGAAGCCAAATTATCTCAAATATCTGAAAGTTGGGGAAAACAATTTTTGAGCTTCTCATCATTCAAAGGGAGAGGAGAGCTACTGCTAAAGGGAGTGGAATCATTAGAAATTATAACTGCGATGGAGGACAGTTTAATGATTCTTGGCTCTTTACTGAGCAATAGGTACTTTTAAAATGAGTTTGTACGGTATTTTCAGTAACACACTGAGGTAGTAACTCTACTATTATTAGACTAAATTAGCAGTAAGTTTGAATGGAATGGAATGAAAAAAAGAATAAAAGCTAAAATTTCTGATTTAAACTTCAAGTGGCAGACTTTCATGTATTAGTAGCAACCTATTGTCTCAATAGATTTAAATATAATCCAGTTGGTAGAAACTTTTCAGGGGATTCTTCTTGCTCTCCAAGTTAAACAAGTTTTTTTTTTTTTTATTTTACCTTCTTATTTTATAATAGCTTTTTATTATTTTTTTTAAAGAATTAAATCATTTCTGTTTCTCTTCCTTTATTTTAGATACAATGCACCATTTAAAAAAGATATTCAGAGTTGGATTTCTAAATTAAGTGGCTCTACAGACATAATTGAAGAATGGCTGCTTGTGCAGAACCTCTGGGTTTATCTTGAAGCTGTTTTTGTAGGGGGAGATATTGCAAAACAATTACCCCAGGTAAGCTTAGAGGTATTTGCCTATTATGTATTAATTGCTATGCGTGTAATGGTTTTCAATAGATGATGTGAAAGCACTTATGTTTTTATTATATATAGGAAGCAAAGCGTTTTCAGAATATTGACAAATCATGGGTAAGAATAATGCAACGAGCTCATGAAAACCCAAATGTAATTACTTGCTGTGTTGGAGATGAGACTATGGAGCAACTTCTACCTCACTTACATGAGCAGTTGGAAGTATGTCAGAAATCACTTGCAGGGTATGAATTTTATACATTTATATGTGTGTGTGTGTGTATATATGTATGTAATATGTTATTGTTTTGTAAATAGTTTATACTAAATAGTCAATCTCACTTCAGTTCCAAACTAAATATTTAAAATGTTTCTCAGAGCAAATCTGAAGAGTGAATCTACTTTTTCTAGATTAAACCTACATGGTTTCTGCTTACTTCTAATTTGTACCCTTCAGTGTCTAGCAATAGAAGTCAACCAAAGTTTCTGTAATCAAGTTTCTTCAAAACTGCATGGGTAACTGGTGAAGATAATCTCTCCTGAATGGGAATTCATAATTCTTGAAAGTGAAGGCAGGAAGGCTTTATGGCATTTTTAGTTTTTTTTTTTTTTTTTTTTTTTTTTTTTAACATAAAATCAGATAGTAAATTTTCAGTTTCAGACATAGATTCAGCAGTCTGAAATGACTTTAGGGTAAACAAACAATTTCTGCTCATTTTTTACAATCTGCTAATTGTCTGCACATTCATTAAAAAAAAAAAGCATATATTTAAACAAACATTCTGTCAGTTCTGTCAGTGTGAAAAATGTTAAAATTTGATACTCTTAAAAAAAAAATATCCTATTCAAAACTTCCCTTGCATATCTTCTTAAAATGTTCACAGTTGAGATTTACTTTAGCATCTGTCCAAGTCTTCTTTTTTTTAATTAAAGCTATTTATTAAATTATAATTAATTAAATAAATAATTACATTTAATTAATACAATTAATTAATTTTATTAAATTATAATTAAAGCTATATTTCAGTTTTACTTCTACTCTCATGGAGAAAAAAAAGACATAATATTCTAATGGAAATCTTGTTCAATTTTAAAGATATTTAGAGAAGAAGAGACTACTGTTTCCTAGATTTTTTTTCGTTTCTGATCCTGTACTTCTTGAAATTCTTGGACAAGCAAGTGATTCTCATACAATACAGGTACAGCCTTAGTGATTTTTTTCCACTTACAACAACAAAAAATTAAAATATGTAAAAACACTCAGTGAATGAAAACATTAACATTTTCTTCATGCAGTCTTTGGAGATTTGTTGTTGTTTTTGTTTCTTGGTCTTTAGTATTTAACAAAATGTGAAATGAAAACAAAAATACGTAACTTAAAGGAAATCTTCAGAATCCAGGACACTAAAATATGATCTCATCACATGATTTAATGAAGACTCCTTTCATTGCTAAACTAACAAAAGGGAACCTCTGAAACTGCTGATTTATGCAGTGCTAAGTCAGTACAACAGTAGATTGTAACTGAGGGTTCAGATAAATAGTTGTTAAACTGACCTCTGTTCTGCTAGATTGCCTCTGGAAAATGCAAAACAAAAGAGAATTAACAAACAATAAAATCCACCAGCAGATGGAGATATAATCCTACATCAGCATTTCTATAATTTTTAACTTTAGATGGCCTGAAGCTCATCTGTAGGTTCAGACAAACCTTCACAAGATAACCTTACTTGAGTTTTTTTGTTGTTGCTTGCTACCATTATATATTTACTTTGACATTTTAATTGTCATTACAGCCACATCTTCCTTCCATTTCTGACAATATAAATGAAGTAGAATTTCATGCAAAGGATTATGATCGCATACTGGCAGTCATATCAAGAGAAGGAGAAAAAATACCAGTAATACTTTTATTTTTTTCCCCAGAAATTTTGTTAATAGATAAATCATGCTGTTACTGAACAGATAAGTATACATGAAGTTGAATTATTGTTAATTACACTGATGATTGAAATGTTCATTTGTAATAAAATTGTCTTTATTAAATATTTTTCTACAGTGTTTGTAGAAATTAAATCTGTAATTGTGCATATAAAATCAGAAACTATTTAGTAACTAATGCTGTTGAACAGAAGTTTAACTACGTCCTATTTTCTGCCTTTGGCTTTCATTAATTTTTCAGTTGGACACTCCAGTGATTGCAAAAGGACCAGTAGAACTTTGGTTGCAGGATTTATTGCGTGTGCAGCAGATTTCATTACATGGTGTAATTAGGGCAGCATATTACCAAATTATTGACCCAGGATATAATTTGCTAAATTTTCTTAATCACTTCCCAGCACAGGTGAGAATACAGAATGTGGATTTGTGTGTGCAGTCTGGGCTGTGTGTCCAGGGATATAAGTAGCATATAGGCTAAGGAGTTGATATATGAGGAAGTTTCCATAGAGGAAACAAAGTTATAAAACTACTCAGTAACAGGCAATCCGTAATTACCTCAGTTTTGGTGCCCTATATGTAGCATGATATTTTTCTCATAACACACTTTAAAATAATTTTGTTTTCTCTTGGAAAATGTGAAATAGAGCTTGTATTTTCTGCAATGGATACTGAACATTTTTTATATGCAATGAAAATTTCATGTGCAGATAGATTTCTCTAAATTTATGCTTGCAAGAGCTATGATTATCTCATGTCATGATGATTTATAATCTCATGATGATTTATGAGTTTTACTTCATAATTCATGCATTTGTCATTAGGATAATGCAATACTAGTAGAAGCCTATTTTGAAAGATTCTAGTTTTGCCTAGACACTTCTCCATCTTTACTGATTGTTCGTAAGTTTCATTAACAAATAATGAATTGTTTCCCAGCCTTCCCAAATTCTGACCCGGTCATTTGCTAATCATTATAGCAGTGGGCATAACTGTTTAATAGAATTTATGCAAATATATTAAAACTGGCCAGTACATTGCTAATTAAAAAAATGTTGAGGATATTTAGATATTAAACAAAATTATCTTAAAGCTGTATTTATGATACAATTATGCTGTATTTATTGTTATTTATTATCTGTACTTACGATATAATTAAGTTGTATTTATGATATAATTATGTCTTGCCTTAGTGGTATATTTTGAATATATTTTTGAAATATTTTCTTTCTTTCAAATTCCCTTCTTACTGTCCCAGATGCTTCTGTTATAGGCAGCATGAAAAGGTCACATCCAAATATATTTTTTTCTTTAACTGGGTTGTTATTCTAAAATAAAGTAATTTAGACTCTACTGATGATAGCCAAATGATTTTAAAATGATGAGATACAGAGATTTTGTAGCAGGAGGTAGCTATGAACTCCTTACAGGTATAGGGAGACAAAAAAGTAGAAAGAGTGGATGAGTAAAATTTTTAGGTCTTGGTGCATTGTAAATGTAACAATGTGGGAAAGAAAGATATTGATATAGTTCTCATCTATCATGTTTTGTCATGGATGTGTCTGATGTGGTAAATCTAAATCTGAGGCTGTAGTTTATACTCAATGTTTTGTAACTCTCTAAATTAATTTGGAACCAAAATACCTTCTAGTTCAATGTGCTCTAATCATGAGAGCATGTTAGCAATATAGCAATGCATCCCAAGTTCAGTAGAAAACACACACATTTTTTAATGCTCTAATTAGCTGTGAACTGGCAGTGGAAAATTTCCAGCAGGACTTCTCCCCACAGTTGAATATGTTTGTTTCTGATGCTGGATTACAGTAAGGATTTTTAAGTGAAAAAGGATTGTGCTTCATCTATATTTGTCTCCATGTGTCGCAATTTTTCACAAATGTTTTTAGTATGTTTTCTAAGGATTTTCCAATACCACAACAAAGACAACTAATTAAGGCACAATATTCTGGTGAGATATTATCATGATGGAAGCAAGTGATAATTTGAGACTTTTTGTGGTAATTTTTTGTTCCCATCATATCCAAGGCATTTAGAATAAATCTAGTGTTTAACAAGTGATTCTTTTGTATTCATTCACATAATAAATTTGTAGGTTGGATTACTGGGAATTCAAATGTTGTGGACACGTGATTCAGAAGAAGCTCTACAGAATGCTAAAGAGGACAGAAAAATAATGCAAGTGACCAATGGGAGATTTCTGGAGATTTTGAATATGTTGATTAGCCAGACCACGCATGATCTTTCCAAGTTTGACAGAGTGAAATTTGAAACACTTATTACCATTCATGTACATCAGCGTGATATTTTTGATGATTTGGTAAAGTACAGATTTTGAATTAAGACAATAAGCAGTATCTTCCACAACACCTAATTTTTTCTTTGTCTGTCCTGCTCCTTCTCTTTGGGGTTGTCTTTGTGGTTCCTGAGAGGCATACACAGAAGACAAACAAACCTACTAAAATCAACAGATTATGCCAATTCTTTCATTGAACTTTTTAGACTCTAATAAATTGTTTACATTCATTTCTTCAGTGAGGAATGCTATCCCGCAACACTACATCCTTCACGTGTTTTTACTGCTGATGGCACAAGCCTACTACTTTCTGTGCAGCTTCCATGCCTCCATCAGATCTTTCCTGCATCATGCCCTTTGTTCCAATGTGTTTGATGAATTCATAGAATATTTGCTAATTTCACTTGGCAGGTTAGCTGCACTACCAAAGCAATTTAACCTGTATTTGATAACATAGAGGTTATCATGATCAGTTTATATGATTGGGACATCTGTTAATTGACTTAATATAGATCTATAAGTATTATGCAAGACTCATATCTACTTCAGTTTACTACTTAGGAACTTTAATTTGAGTAAGCACTCATTATTCTCATGCAAATTAGGAATTTATCCTAGCTATCAAAGACAATAAACATAAATATTAAGTTACCATACATATATATATATCTGTTTCCTTTCTTTTAAGGTAAAAATGCACATCAAATCACCAACTGATTTTGAATGGTTAAAGCAGTCTAGATTTTATTTCAAGGAGGATTTCGATCAAGTCTTTGTATGTATTACTGATGTAGATTTTATTTACCAAAATGAATTCCTGGGTTGCACAGATCGTCTGGTTATAACACCTCTTACAGACAGGTTAGAAACACAGCTATACATCATAAATACTTTTTATATATATAGTGTTTATTTGACATAATATCTTCAAAGAGAATCATTCCAAATTAAGTCCTGTGTGGACTAGGGCATCGATGAAAGTCTTTCTTACATAATCTCACTAATTATTACATCTCATATAGTCATTCCTAGGAGAGTTTTATCACTTCATAGTCTTAAAAGATTTAGTAACAGAATTGAATAATTTTAAGATTATATGGTAGATTATATTTTTGCAGTGTTTCTATTCTGAAGACAAGATTAAGTCAAATATTTCAATCTCTGTTACAAAGGATTCTATAAGGGTTTTGTTACTACCAATGTTTGAAAATCTAAGATAACCAATCACTGCCTGTCTTCTTATTAGTACCGGGTAACATTTTAAATTTGTCTGTAAGAATCTAGATGTTGACAAAGTCCCTGCTGAGTGTGCTTGCTATTCTCTCTCTGTAACCAGGCAATCAAACAACCATAAATTTTGTTTCAAATAAATGTGGATTAACTTTTTTTTGTTGTTGTTAAAATTCTTCCTCCACATTTCCATTCTTGAGATGTTACTTTTGGCCAAATGAGAAACTAAATAGCCAAAAGATACTTCACTTGCAAAAAGATCCCCTCAAGAAGCAACGATAAGTTCCACAATACCATTATTCACCTGGCTATGTGGAATATGGGTCTGTACAGCTTTTTGGAACATATTTATTTCTCCAGAGTATGTAGGACTGCCATTGTGAAAGCTCAGTCCATTTCTGTAGACCATACTGCACCCAACAATCAAGTATTTATTTTATGCAAATAGATAAATTCTACCCTCACTTTTGTCTTGACCCCAATAGACCCATAGAAGTAAAACCTTCATTCACTTATGTTTCCTACTAGTTAATAGAATCACATAAAAATCATCAAGGTCCTTACAGTGCATATTTGGTGTAATACACTGTGGTGATTCAAGCTAAATCATATCAACTAGTTAGTTATTAAACTCTATTTTCTACTCTATTGCTGATAGACAAAAGACAAAAATACATTTGTTAGAAATGCACTCAAATCTGAGTATTTAGGGTTGATTTGAAAGTGAAGATACCCCCTCATTTGTACAGAAACTTTGTCATTTTAATTCCTTGAGCATTACTCTTCTGTTACTTACTGTGACTGAAAATCATAGCTAAGGATCACACACACAACTAAAACAGCAATCTAGACTCTTTAAGACTACACCCACCAATAAAAAAAAAAAGTCTTAAAAAATTTTTACCCATAATTATGGTAAGGGTCATATAGACTTATTTTTTTACATGTCATGATTTAGACAAATGTAACCTAACATAATGAATTGTATAAAGATTAAGATACTGGGAAGATACTCAGGAGAAATTTAGGCTTGACATCAGGAGGGGGTTCTTCACAGAGAGGGTGGTTGCACACTGGAACAGGCTCCCCAGAGAAGTGGTCACTGCACCGAGCCTGTCTGAATTTAAGAAGCGATTGGACTGTGCACTTAGTCACATGGTCTGAACTTTTGGGTAGACCTGTGAGGTGTCAGGAGTTGGACTTGATGATCCTTAAGGGTCCCTTCCAACTCAGGATATTCTATGATTCTATGATACTGCCAAATATGATGAAGTAGCACCACTCAGCAGCAGAATCTATTTATTATAGCTTCAAAAAGTTATATTCCTTTGTGGTGTGCATTAATGTGTTAACTTATTGAATATTCATAGTTTGTAAAGAACTAGATAAAGACCAGATAAATAATTTTTGGTTGTATATTTGATGTTTAAGTGCTGTGTTTCATGACTTTTACCACTCTGATCTTCCTGAACTCAGTGAAATTGATGGAACTGCTTTAGTTTAGTTTAGAAGAAGTGATGCAAGAATATAGCACATAGCTTTTTTTTTTTTTTTAATGTTTGCATATACATATATATGTGTAAATATATATATCATTTAATAAATCAATATGATTTAACATTTATAGGTGCTATATAACTTTAGCTCAGGCTTTGGGAATGAACATGGGAGGAGCTCCAGCAGGACCAGCTGGAACTGGTAAAACGGAAACGACAAAAGACATGGGAAAGGCTCTGGGAAAATATGTAGTAGTCTTTAACTGCTCTGATCAAATGGACTTCAGAGGTCTGGGTAGGATTTTCAAAGGTAAGATTTCATAGGATTGTCATAACAAGGAAGTAATAGTGTCATAAAAGTGTCTAAAATAGTGTATTTCTAAGCATGTATCCCCCTTGAAAGTAAAAACCTGAATTTAAAAAAAAGAAAAAAAAAAAAAGATTTTGTAATGTAACATTACAATTAACAATTTTTCTCTCCCTATTTTAGGCCTTGCACAGTCTGGATCTTGGGGATGTTTTGATGAATTCAACCGAATTGAGTTGCCTGTCTTGTCAGTAGCAGCACAACAAATTTATATTATCTTAACAGCAAGAAAAGAAAGAAAAAAGCAATTCATTTTTTCTGATGGAGATTGTGTAGATTTAAATCCAGAGTTTGGAATTTTCCTAACAATGGTAAATGTAGAAATAATTCCCTAGAAGTAACAAATTGTGCCATATACAAGTTGTTAATTACATGACAGGGTGAAAATAACCTTTTTTTTTTTTTTTTTTTTTTTTATGAATTAGGTGAAGCTGTTGCTGTAGAATTAGACTTGCTTACCTTAATTTTTTTACTTTGATTATTCCTAAGGTTCAGTGCATTACTTCCCCTCTACTGTATTGCAATTCATTATGTAGTGTACCTAAAAGTTTGGCCAGACTTCACAAATTCTCTGTGAATGAAAAGCTTTAACAGTAGTAGTAAGAAAGCTACTGTAGAGGAAAAAAAAGAAGACCTTCAATTAAGCCTGGAGATACAGGATTTCTCCTTGAAAATCTTTCTCCTTGAAAGATTTTTCAAGGAGATATGTCTTGTCTAACGGGCACTTTATATGCATAAATAATAAGAATTTTAAAGCTGATTTACAGAGCATAAGTACAATGATTCTGGAATAAACTACTCCCCTTGTACTGTGGTGACAACAGGTCTTTTCAAAACCTATGCAAAAAATGATCAGACCCTTTCATTTGCTGATACAGGGTGCTGGATGTCCAGTTTTGGCCTTCTGTGGTAGAAGTGTCCATTCTGGTCTGTGTGTCAGTCCTGGATTTAGCACAGGCCTTATGACAGTAGTGTGTCCTGCATTCTGGGTGGCATTTATGAGATACATTGTTCCCTTTCTTACAATGTCAGCTTGTGAAAAATTCTTGCAGTATATATCCATCAAAGATAGATTCTACATCTCAATGGATAATCTGCAGAAAGGAAAAAAAAAAAAAAAAAAAAAAAAAAAAAAGACATGCAAGGCATGGCAGTATATAGAATTTTAGACAGGCAGTTATTAACCTTTACTCCAAGGCTGAAACACAAACTCCTGGATTTAGATGAACTTTCAGGATATTCTGTCATGTTGCCACAGGATTCCTGAGGCTTTGCAGGACCAATTCCTGAAATTTCATAGGCAGGGAATTTTCAAATGTATGTTTCCTAATGCCAAGGCAGATGGAAGTTAAAATACTCCTTTGAATGCTTAAGTACAGGATAATAACTGAGGAGGCCATAAATATAATGGCCACTTCTAATTTTGTAAATGTCACCTGTTTTATGTTTGTTAGAGGTATTCCTCATGTTTGCAGCAAGGTTCAGGAAAACCTCTATTAGGCAGAATTTCTTAGTCATTGACACTGTGTTTCATATGACTTTTTTGTGAAGTTTTCACATTTTAATTTTGATGAATGTGTTATTTTTACTGCTGTTACAAAATATTCTCTGCATATTCTTGAATTATTATTAACATAAATTCTATCACTAAAAGCGTTACAATTTCTTATGTGATTCTTAAGCAGATGGACTCACTCACAATTAAACATTCAGTGAAAGTCTGTATTTTAAAAATAAACTTTAGACACAAGAAATACAGGAAAGAACGCCCTTATATTTCTTCATTGTAGACTGCTTATTATTCTTTTCTCTTGGCTCTTGCTAGTCATTGAATCTTTAACATGTCAGAAGACCTACCTCTTCTGCATAATGTATAAAACTTCCTCTTCCCTGAAAGCCTAAGGTTTGACCAGTCAGTCAAGCAAGTATTTATTCTTCAGTTACCAGAAATTTCTGTGTAGAGTAGTTACTGTTTTCTTTATGAACCATCATTTTATTAGAATTACCTTGCTACTGAGAGGTCAATGTATGTTCTGGAAGTACAATAGAAGCAAGTAACCAGGTAGATTTTATTCCATAAAATTTTAAAATTATGTTTTCTGGCTTGCATTTGCAGTTATAACACCATTATGCGTAAGGTATTTAATTCATAGTTCAGTTAAAGTTTAATATGACAAGGGTATTAACTGAATAGATCCAGGCATTTTTGCATAAATTTACTTTTCTTGAACAATAAGAAGAATGCTATTTTGACTATTGTAAATAATAATGCAGTGTGTCTTCTTATATAGAATCCTGGATATGCTGGACGTCAAGAACTGCCAGAAAATCTAAAAATTCAGTTTAGAACCGTTTCAATGATGGTTCCAGATAGACAGGTACAATTAATGAGTGAAATGAAAGAAAAAATGTTTTTATTTGACTCTTTTACTTTCCTTATCTATCTTCAGAAAAGAATAATTTCTAAAAAAATATATATTTTTTTTAAAATTTCAGATAATTATAAGAGTTAAGCTTGCAAGTTATGGATTTATTGAAAATGTGACATTGTCTCAGAAATTCTTTGTTCTTTATAAACTTTGTGAGGAGCAGCTCACTAAGCAGGTAATGTTATGCATTCTGTTCCTCTTTGTTTTTGTATATGTATATGGTTTTTACATAAAACACCTGCTTCAGTTTTGGTTTGTGCAGGTTGTTTCCAAAGAATCACTTTTATGCTTCTAAAAAAATATTGAAGTAATTAAAGTATTATTCATCCATATTTCTATTAAAATTTGTGAACAAATAACCATGTTAATTCATGTATGTGTAGCCAGATACACACATTTGTCTAATAGTTAAAAATGTTAGCTTTTAGTTGCATATGTATGAAATTCTGGGCCTAAACATGGCAGTGAGGGAAAAATAACCTGGTGATGTCACTTTCCTGTAAGTATTAGTGAAGTCTAGAGAAAGCATTCGGAGTTTGGAAACTGCAGGAGGAACGTCTGAGGTTTGATTTAAGTCGCAGTGCTGCTCTCCAGTGCACAGAACTCCTTTTCATCTGAGGTCTTGGGTTTAAGTTTCCTCAGTCAGAAAGACCCAGTCTGGAATGGAACTATTTTTTTGTTGTTGTTGTTTGTTTGTTTGTTTTTAGAACACTGCTACAAAGAGCTAAATAATACTTGCTATATGGGTTTGTAAATGATGAAGTCAATGCAATTTGAAGTAGAAAACTTACACACACAGTCTCCCTTCCTGAAACTAATGTTATTGTCCTTTATTTATTTTAATAGAATAATTCCTCAACAACAATTCCTGTGTTAGCTACCTTTTCCAGGCAGGGCAACTACACTATACAAGGTGGTTACTAAAGCAAGGTTTGATATACTGAAATAAAGTTATAGAACTCATTACTAATGCATAAGCCTTTTTCTTCACCCTCTTCTAGGTTCATTATGACTTTGGTCTGAGGAATATTCTTTCAGTACTTAGGACTCTTGGATCTCAAAAGAGGGCCAGACCAAATGAAAGTGAATTAAGTATTGTTATGAGAGGGCTAAGAGATATGAATCTTTCTAAGCTGGTAAGAATCTAACTTAAGATTTTAGCACCATATTATAGGCAAGACTACTAGTAACTTTTTTTGTAGAAGTTGAGAAAAAAAAGCTAAAACACCCCTTTCTTTTAAAAAATGAAAAGTGATAAACATATTAAATGCTAGTGAATGTTTATTAAACTTTAATAGAGTAGTTAGGGTGCGAATGTTCAAACAGGTTAATAGTGTTTTAGCTGTGGGTATGATATTTTACATACTGACTTGTGTATAGACTGATTACTATAAATAAACTGAATAATTTGAATGTGAACTAAATTAATCTTTTAAAGTATGCCTCCTCAACAATGCATGTTTATACAGTTGCCAATAATGCAAGTCCTCAAATAATGAAGTATGTAGTGTTCAGTCTAGTTGGCGCATGATTGTTATGCATGTACTAAAGATTTCTAGTTAATTGTTAGTCTGTTTCAGTCAGGTTTTGCTTTATCAATTACTGTAAAAGCATTAGAAAGTAAGAACAGAGTTAATATATAGACAAAAGAATAGCATGTATGCATGCTATTCACTGAGGTGCTCAGTGAGTACACCTTAGGGATATATTTATGTCAGTAAATGTTGCCATGTGTCTAAAATAATGGGTGGTATTTTTGTGAAAATGTCGTAGCCATAATAACTAAAAAAAAAAAAATAGGCAACACAACAATTTTTGTATGTAGAGACAATATCTTCTGCTAGAACAGCTGAAAAATGTAGAAAAAAACAGATCTGTATGTACACACGATTTTGTTCAAGCTTAGTGTAGAAACAGCATTCTTCAAAGCCAAATAAAACTTGGGAACAATTGATTGTAGTGTCAGTAGATAAGCATCAGTTAGACTCTACACAAAAACAAACAAACAAAAAAAAATTGCTGCGTGTATGCATTTAAATTGAAGACAATATTCTATGGAAGGGGAAAAAGGGTATGTACTGAACATGGAGATGACTAGGGAGCAGAGATTCTAGTGTGTCATAAATCCAATGTATGCATCAAATTTGTGGGTTTGATATCCAGCAGGTGGAAGAATTCTACTTTTAACACATTTTTTAAAAATGTTTTGGAGGTGTCCTGTAAGTATTAAGATTTGAAAATCATAGATGTAGTGAATGTTTTAAATGTAGAATTTTGCTTCATTTTGCTTTATTTATTTATTTATTTTTCCAGTGATAGTGTGAGTTTTTTGGGTAGACAGGGGCTTGTTTAGTTCCACCAATATAGTTACCATAATGACATTTTCATTGAATGACTTATTGTTTGTTGTAGGAATTGAAAGCACATAATCCTAGTATTCATACATATCCTATTACAGAGGTACTGAATTTAGTGGTAGTGGAAATGCCTTGGCAAATTTAGCATTTTTGCTCAGGTACAGACTAAATCTATTTTATGCTTTTTGGACTTCAGGGATTTTGCTTCTGGTGAAGTGCTTGGTAATGCTGGGAGAAAAATGATTTAAGGCCTGGAAAAGGAAGTTATGGGAAGGTTTATTTCCAGATAGGATGTTCTGTCCAATATATGTTGTGACTGTTGAGGAATTTTACAGATAGATTCAGTGTGTACTCAGTGGGAAATTTCTTTCAGCTTTGAATTTATTTTTCTCATGGCATGGGTGATAATATCAAAATGCTATCACCTTATTGACCTGTGCTGTTGGCAATATGCATTTATGAACATAGGCATTTGTATTTAGAAAATATATTTTAATGTTTATTATTTTACAGTAGAGATTAATTTTGGATTTTGGTTTGAGAAGTTTGTTGTGTTTTTTTTCTTTCCAGATAGATGAAGATGAGCCCTTGTTTCTCAGTCTCATCAATGATCTATTTCCGGGGTTGCAGTTGGACAGTAGTACATATACAGAGCTACAGGCTGCAGTAGCTAATCAGATTGAAGAGGCAGGACTGATTAACCATCCACCATGGAATCTTAAGCTTGTTCAGGTAAAACTTTTTTTTTTTTTTTTTCCTAAAATCTTTTTAACAAACAGAATCAGAACACCATTTTAATGGTTAAATCTCTGTCTCATTCAAGGACCTGTGCTGATATATATATATACATATTCCAGTGTGTGTGTGTATATATATATATATATATATGTACACACACTGACACTGGAATATGTGTCCAGTGTGTGTATATATATATATATACACATACTCCAGTGTGTATATATATATATACACATATGTACATATATATATATGTATATGTACATATATATATGTATATGTACATATATATATATATATACACACA